>CAUYON010150865.1:0-33452 GCA_963573935.1 Arctocebus calabarensis | reverse complement strand
CAGCCCCTCTGCGAGTATTCTAATCCCTGCTTTGTGTCCAGGAGGGAAGGGGAGGGGGGAGGATGGGTGGAGGGAGGGCAAGTGGTGGGATCACACCTACGGTGCACCTTAGCAGGGTACTGGTGAAACTTATTAAATGTAGAGTATCAATGTCTTTATATAGTGATCAAGAAAATGCCATGAAGGCTATCTCTAACAGTATGATCAAAATATTTCTGATTGTATATGAAGCACATTCTGCCCTATGACTGCACCAATGTACACAATTATGATTTAATAAAATTATTAAAAAAAAAGAAGGGATTCACAGAGACATAGACCTATGGAATAGAATAGAATAATCTAGAGAAGAACCCAGCCATTTACCATCATTTGATTATTCATAAGCCTAACAAAATATTTACCCAACTTTTGCTGAATCAACGAGTGATGACAGCTATTGTTGTGGTCTATTAAATCAAGAACAGATGTTTGCAAATTGAAAATTATAAGAACCTCTTACCACTATGCAGTGAAAACACAGTTACAATATGGGGGACTCTTTGAGTATCCTCAGACTACATTGTTTATTGTGGTATATTATTATTATCGTACACTTGACAAATTTTGATTTTACAAATATGTGTATTCATTCATTTGTTTTTTAATCCACTTATTCTAGGTCAGGGCCTCAGGAAAGCAGAGCCTCTCTGACAGCTCAGGGAACAAGGTGGGGGCCAGTCTGAGACAGGACACTGCTGCATTGCAGAGCACACTCACACATTCTCACACTCACTCCTTCGGAACAATTTAGACACGCCAGTTAACCCAATATGCAGATCTCTGGAATGTGGGAGGAGGCTGTAGCACCCAGGGGAAACCCGTGAAGACCTGGGGAGAGCGTGCAACTCCACAAGGTGTCCCAAGCTGGACTGGGGACAGTGTTGAATATATAGCCTGGCAGAAGACAAGTGTATTTTTACCCAGCAACAGTTGTGTCCTCATGTTGACCTTGAGTTACATTTTGCTCTATATCAACTTTAAGAATACAGATCATTATGGGTCTTAATATCATCTTGCTCATCTCTCTCAATTCTTGTACTTTAGAATTGAGGAATTGAATCCCAGAGAGAATAACTGAGTTGCTCAAGATGCCATAAAAATATAGTAGCAGAACCAGGATGAGAATTCAAGTCTCTTGACTACTAGTTCAATGCTGTGTCTACCATGAAATGTAGAATTTTATTAAATTGTATAAAATGTTAAGAGTAACCAAAGTCTTCCCAGCGCATTATGTATCCACTGTGAAGTAGGCAGGAGGGCTAGGCCTCCAAATGGTCCTATTCTAACCCTGCAAGCTGTGACTGAGGCATGTTACATGGCAAAGGAGATTTAAGTTGCAAATGGAATTAAGGCTACTACTCCACTGACTTGAAAATGGAGAGATGAACTTGGGTTACCCAGAGAGGCACAGTGTCATCACAAAAATCCTTAAAAGTGGGAGCGGGAGGCAGAAGAAGAGTCAAAATCACGTGAAGTGAAAAAAAGATTTTTCAGGCTTCTGGTTTTGAAGACAGAAGAGGGTCATGAACCCAGTAAGATGGGCAGCCTCTGAAGCTGGAAAAGGCAAGGGAACATTTTTCCCTGCAGCCTCCAAAGGAACATAGCCCTGCCAACACCTTGATTTCATCTCACTAGAACTGTAATATTATAAATTTGTGTTCATTTAAACCACTAAGTTTTTGTGTTCGTTTAATCCACTTGTTATGGCAGCATAGGAAAGTAGTCCACCAAGTAAGGGTTTTTTATTCCCTGTTGTAGACATAGAAACTAATACTTTGTTCTGCTTTGATGTATGTGTCTGTTTAAATAAACAGTTCCATAATTTATTATGTTTTTATGGTGCCAAGAGGAATAGGTAGAAAATATAAGTGAAACCCAGTCTTGGCCCGCAGGGAATCTAAAGTACAGCGATGACATGTATAGAATTAGCACGAGGTGAAGGAAGAGGAGCAGGATGCCAGAGAAGCTGGCCAGGGCTGCAGGGGTAGCACCCGCCTTGCGGCAGCAAATTGAAACCATGATCTTTGTTCCCCCTCTCTATTAAAGTGTCCCAGACTGTTTTCCATGAGATAATATTAGATTCTTAAATGACAAATCTAAAATTTTGAATCCCAAATTTAGATTCAGGAAACACAGGAATGAATATACACGCTGAGTTCTCAATGGAGAGAGTTTGGGTGGAGCCTTGCAATTCCACTGTGCGCACAGAAAAGCAACTTGATTCACGTAGTTATCAGACCACACTTGGAGAAACGCTCTAGACCTTTTGGTGCTATAAGGTTCCCAGTTAATTTCAGGTTTGAGATTACATTGACTTCCCTCTGAGAAACTGGGAATGAGGGGAAGGAATGTAAAATCAGCATTTTAAGGGAGCATTTATCAGCTGACATTAAATGATTCCTTTGTTTTCACTTCAAATTTGAAAAGCGCTACCTATGGTGAAGCAAATTTCAGCCCATGCTCCCCAGTAGAAGCTTATTCAAAGGTAATCGGAGATCATGGACCATAGAGACACAGGCCTTCCCAAAAGGAGACTTCATGTTCTCACTTCACTCAAAAGCCAAATGGATTAAAGTGGCAATTTTCAATCTCTGTTTAGGGACAAGAGAGCCAAATTTCTGATTAGCTGTTTTGAAGCTCAAATTTGTTCTGACAGTTTCTAATTCCTTTAAAGAACTCACCAAGGTCTAGTCCCCAAGCAACAAGTGATGGCTGGATAAAGCACTATAATTACGATCAAAGTCCAAAGACTCCATCTGTGTAATTACGCACTTCCCAAACTTTGAAAGTCACTTTGTTCCACTGAAAATAGGATGAGAAATGGGCATGGCTGACATGTACTGATCGGTTAGTCAAGGCTGTGGAAATGACAGTTATTAACATTTCTGTTCTACCTTAAGCCATAATATTGGAGGGATAATACAGAGGGAACAATTGTCATTCCACTCTTGTTTCTACTGTTGGCCTCCTGTCCTTCACTTCGCTCTGACTTTGTTCTCATGTATTAGAATCTGTGAGGTTTAGAATGGAATCATGAGGCTTCGAAAAATAAATGTAAGGGCTCAAAATCTCTTGCCACTTTAAAATTTGCAGTTCCTTTTTCTCAAATGAGCAAACCTAATCTGTCAGCTTGAACAGCAAACACTCATTCTTGAATTCCATTGACTCAGGCAGCCTCTCATAATTGAAGACAAAACTAGCATTATCACAATGTTAAAACTGAGAAAACCTTTTGAGTCAAGAAACACAAAATGAAAGCTTGTATGACAATTCCATCAGTGATCTGGTTATCCAGAGTCGATATTTAGTATAAGGTTTTTTCCCACAGTGATGATATAAATTGGAGTAACGATTATAATACACACAAATTGATGGTAGGAGAATATGAGTCTCTTCCTGTTTGAGTCAAGTATGATATTCTTAATATTATCAATTGCATCTAACGTAACTCCCTATCATATCCTGACATTTCATTTAGGTGATCAATTTTTAGAGCTTCGTTAAAAATACCAAATTTAAACATTTTATTTAAAAGTCATCGTTAGCTTTTTTCTCTTTCTTTTTATTCCACTTTTATGCTTGAGTTTCATAGAGTCATTTGCTTATCTACATGAATAACTAGCGCTCTCAATAAGGAAATTCATTTCCTTCCCACTTGCCCATGACACTGCAACTGCCTCTAAATAAAAAGCGTATGTATGCTTCCATTTTATTATTTTTTCCTTTAACAATTTTGTTATCTCAGGTAATGAATAAAAACTTTATGCTTAACAGGATTTTTCAAAATAAAGTAGGAGCAATCAAAGACTTCTAGTAAAAATGAGGGTTTTTTTTTTTTCCCTCCAGCATCTTACTTGATACTATCTGAGAAATCTCTGCACCTACAAGAGGTATCTTTTAGTATCCTGCAGAAGCTGATATGGTTTTAACTGAGATTTCTTTACTAAAGTGTGAAATATTAATGAATGATGTATCTTCAAGTTAGAACCGCTGCAGGGACAGACCATCTTGGTGTTGCAGACACGCTGGCACACTTTGTTCAGCCTCATGTTGAATCCTTCTGTTGGACAAAAAGCCTTCAGTGACAGCCTATGAAGTTGCAACTGGACCTTCTATCTGGCAGGCAAGAACCTGGTTTTCCTTCTATAGAAGCCTCGTATACAACTTGACCTCTATGTCTCAAAGCCTTCAAAGCTGTAAACTGGAAGCTTGTTTCTTTAGCTCTTCAAACCTCCCTTCTTTCTCTCCTTTGAGGAAACTCTGTGTTTCTTCGTTTCTTATTAATGCAAGAGTCTTCCTCAAAACGCTACAACTAACAGAGTACTTTTTAAAAACCAATTCAAGCCTTGCTTTGATAAAGTGAAATTGAGCCATTTTGTAAGCTAAAGTAGGAAATTGTGACAACATAGCAAAAGTAAAAACGTAAAGAAAACTGACAAAATATATGCCTTTGGGGTTTTGTAAGAAGTTGGTTTTTTAATATCTAGCTTATCTGAGTTGTTAAGCATGTTGTTTAAAAGATTTGTAAATTACCTAATATTGAAATTGACAAATATTCTAGTGGAGGGGGCATTGTAAACTTTGTAGTTTAGTTTGCAGTTTGCACGCTACAGTGCTATCCAATAAACTTGACAAATATTTACTAAAGTAGATGCTGGAGATATGAGAAGACGTTTGAAACTCCAATGTTAGTCGTTTGTATTGACTATGGCAAGTCTGCTTCTAGAATTATCTGAATTAAATGTGAGGTAAAGGAAGATCTTTGAAGCTCAGGTAGAAAGTGTAAGAGCACGTTAGGTACTCACAGGTAAAATATATTCTGATGAAACTGTTTGTGGTCCCAGCTACTATGGAGGCTGAAGCAGAAGGATCACTTGAACCTAGAAGTTTTAGATGACAGTGAGCTATGACACTATTGCACTCCAGCCTGGGCAAAAAAGCAAGACCTTTCCTCAAACAAACAAGCAAAAAAACCCTATTTGTGACTGGCTATTACTATCTCAACAATGAAAAATATAGTTATATGGTTGTTTTCCATGTCTTCTTGCAAGTCTATACATTCATTATATGTAGAAGTTATAGTTTCAATATTTATACATTTCATAGTTTATATAATAATTACTTCCCAGATGTCATGTATTTTTACATTTATTATATAAGTCACTGCCTCAGAATCTTACATCAACATAGCTTAATAGATTTATTATTTCCCTCATTTTTGAACATTGGTTGTGATTTTTATTACAAATTTAACATATTAAATTTAATTTTAAGTACATTTAATTGTGACTATTACACAACCATCTCTTTTTTGTATAGTTCAATGGGACGAATATTTAAGGAAAACAAACTAATCTCCTTGCAATCTACATAAGGTGCCATGTAATTTACCAGCATTATCTTATATAATACAATTCTTAAGCTGATTAATACCTCTAATTTGCAAATGAGATAACTGGTTAACTGATTGAACTAAGACAACCTAACTAGTAAGGGGAAAGACTTCTTTGTACTTTCATTCTCACCTGAGCCGGGACTATCTGACTCAAAGACTCTGTTGCTCCCTGAGACATGTTGCCCCCTAATGAAGGCTGGCAAGTGACAGGGTATATACTTTTTCAAGTTTCTGAGAAAGCATTACTATTCAAACAGATATGCCAATGTATTTTGCCAAAGAATTCCAGTTTGGGATGTTATTATTTTTAAAGTTTGTTAATTTAATAGATGCAGAATGACATGTGGTTTTAATTAGCACTTTTTTATTAACAAGGGCAAGTATGGAAACCACAATTACTAATTTTAAAAGATCTCTGCTTTTGATTCTATATTTTTAGAAAATGAGGATGAGCTGTGAACATCTAAATATCTAGTCTTTATTAAAGTCTTACCCTGTGCCAGGGACAGTTCTAAGCACCACTCATTTGACTTTGCCCATTTTATCCTCAAATGACCCTAAAGAGTTAGTTATTCCTATTACTTACTGGTAATCTCACTCTCACTTTACCAGAGCGATATTTTTTCCCCAGGATCCTGTTTTGACTTACCACCATGTTTAGAGAAAAATTTGGCACCATCTTTGTCTTCTTTGTTCCTTTACACCTTAGTAGCTTGTCTTAACTAAAGAGAGAACTTTCTATGAAAATGTCCATGTGGCCCATTATTCTCCAGGAGAAACAATGCCTTTGATGCTCACTCTTTTTCATTTCAGGGTGCCAGAAAAAGAAACTAACATATTACTTGGAAAACACTGCTGTTTTCAGATCATTATTGACCTACTATTATCAACACTCTTATGTTTTCTGAAATCTCTGCCATCGGAGTGATTTCCTTCATGACAATGTACTGATCTTCAGAAAGTTCCCGTCTGTTACTTGGCTCCATTTCCTCTTTAGTGAAGCTTCTGCCAACTCTGGGAGCTCCGGCTCCATTTTCCTTTCCATGACTTTCCCACAGTGTTGTCTTCCAGGCCCTGCTTCTTCAGCTTGAAGTATTCCCATGTTCAAACCATTCCAGCTCCCAGCCCACACAGACACGTCCTGGACGTCGTCATCACCTGGAATTACTCCAGTCCCAAATCACCCACCGTACACTTTCCCTTCTGGTCACAATCTCTTGTCCCTTCACCTCTTTCACTCCCTCCACTCCCAACTTTCACCAAAAGCTGTTCCCTCGGCACTCTCTCACAACCTTTCCCAGAAAACTCGATTCCTTCTTCATATCTTAATTTTTATTTATTTCAGTATGTATTTTGTGCATATATACTTAAAAGTTTCTGGGTGTCTACTAGACCCTCACGACTCAAAGTGAAGTACATGGAATAATACCGAATTGGGGTTCTCACATCAGTCCTACTGAATGAGAACCTGCATTTCGGTAAGAACTCAAGGGGATGCATTAATACATTCCATTTGGGAAGCATTGCTCGCACCTAGGGGTTGGGTTCCTGAAGTATGATCCTAGAATGACAACTGTAGCACCTGGGCATGTGTTAGAAATGCCCGTCCACAGGCCCCACCTGAGCATTTCTGAATTGAAAAAAACTGAAATTGTAATCCATGAATCTGTATTTTAACACATTCATCAAGACATTCTGAAGCACACAAAAGTCTGATAATTTGGCTTTACAATGGTCAAGGGTAGGAACTGTCTTGGAAATCTTGGCTTTTCCTGTAGATATGGAGGAGACATTTTGCAAATGCATAGTACATGAATGAGTGAATGGATGAATAGATGAGTAAATGAAACTACTTATCCTCTCAAGTAATGTGTTTTTTACTTCCTTTTCTCGTATACTACAGAAATTTATATATACTGCTTGTATGGTATCTATATTTACTTACTTAAATGACTAAGCTCTTAGTTACTTCTGAATTTATACTGTGTCTAACTTGGAGTCTTATACCTACTTGGTGTTTAATATGTTAAATTTAATTAATATAATTTTGTTCTATATTTTTCTACTTCGGTTCTGTCCCTTAAACTCACACCTACCTTTCCTTTCAGTGATACATTTATTTTTTTTTAAACCAAGTGAGAATTGATAAGACAGACAGATGGGAATCAGATCTATTGGAATTTGTTCTCTCATAACAACAGAAGTTAATCTTAAGGGACAAAGTTGAAAATGAAAGGGAGAAAGGAGAATTAATCTGGTTTGAGATTAGAAGTGGTTGCTGACTATACTCATAATGTACTCTTTGATAAAATGACTTTGGTCACCATGTTGAACCACATAAGAACATGTGCAGTGCAAACACTGTTAGAATGCAAGGCAGCTTGGGTCTGAAATAGGCTTCTCCAGGAGCAAGGGTTTGCTGTGATTTTCATTACCCAAAGAATGCTGTTTAGAGTCAACCACCGAATCCCTGAAATGAAATTGTCAGGCTAGGTAACTAATGCTACTGTTGGCAATAACATCTCCTGGATCCTTTTCATCGAATAGGGGTGGACTATAAATAATAGCTTTTGTTTAGTACCCTGTCCCTTCCAAGAACTCCAACAGCATTACCAAATTGATGTCATCTTTCTTGGCTGGCGTGCGGGTGGATAGTTTTCAGCCAGACAGCAACACAAATGCTGATGTGGTCCTCCAGTTTAAGACAGTAAGCTAGCAATGGCTGTTTTGTCATTCTGGACTGTTTCTTAATAGGTTATGCCCTACAACAATAGATATTCACTGGTGTACTAAAAATTTCTAAAAATGTGAATATCTGTGTTGAGACGATGATTGATTCGTGTATCTAAGTTTTGTGATGGGCTATTCACCATAGTCATTAAAAATGACCCATATGTCAGCATTTTCCCCCGAGGTGGCCTGATGCATTAGCATCGCCTCTGCTGCCTCTTGAGTCACACAGTGTCATTTAGAGAGCAGAGAGAGGACCAAATGACTATGTTTGCCAGGAAAGCCATTGTAAGAGCTGCATGGCTTATTCTTAGGGAGATGGAGGGTGTCTTTCAGGAAGTCTGACATTCCTTTTTTCTCCACCTCTTCCTGCAAGGTGAAGCTGCCTGATCACTGGGTGTGTAACCCTTACAGGAAGGCCAACCCCAAATAAAGAAAGAATATTGTCTTTAAAAAAAATAGTTATAACAGATCTTTACCGTCCCCCATTACTTGGCATAACAGTTTCCATGAATAAAAAAGTTAGCAATAAAAATCACAAGCTTCCAAACAAGTGGATGAAAGAGTATGCATTCATTTTAAAGATATTGCTATTTATTTCTTTTGTAGTAGAAATATTGCTGCTTTAAAAGAAATCAATGTTAAGAGAGCCTATGGCTTCAACTTCATTTTATAACTAAGAAGATTAAAAGTTTCTGCATAGAAATATTAATTAAGGGGAGTGTCTGTGGCTCAGTGAGTAGGGTGCTGGCCCCATATACTAAGGGTGGAGGGTTCGAACCCAGCCCCAGCCAAACTGCAACAAAAAAAAGCCAGACGTTGTGGTGGGTGCCTGTAGTCCCAGCTACTCAGGAGGTGGAGGCAAGAGAATCACCTAAGCCCAAGACTTTGAGTTTGCCGTGAGCTGTGATGCCATAGCATTCTCCTGAGGGCAACAAAGTGAAACTCTGTCTCAAAAAAAAAAAACAAAAAAGAAAGATTAATTAAACTAATTTCAATGTGTTTTACAATAATATTCATGAGAGATATAATCAGCTACTCAAATGACAGTATATGGTTTCTTTAATTTTGAAAAAAATATTTATTATGTATTTTCAATTTTTTTAAGCAAAAAGAGAGAAAGAGAAAGCAGAATAGAAGGAAAAATCTTTCCATGAAAGCATGTGTTCAACTGTCAATCCCCATATATATTTTTCTTTTTGCTGTATTTTTTTTATTGTTTGGGATTCATATAGGGTACAAAGAATTAGGTTACAATGATGACATAAAGTCCCTCTCATAATTGTGTCCCACCTCACCAAGAGGTGTTCCATACACCGTGCCCTCCTATCCCCCTTCCCCTTCTCTCATTCCCTATCATACACCTTGTACTAGCTCATTTACTGCCTTCATCTTAGAATAGAGTACATTGGATTCTGGCTTCTCCATTCTTGTGATGCTTTACTAAGAAGAATGTGTTCCACCTCCATCCAGGTTAATACAAAAGATGTAAAGTCTCCATCTTTTTTAATGTCAAGCCCCCTATTTATTGCTTCCAGTCACACATTCCCAACCCTTAATTTCTTACTATGCTACTTTGCCCATATAGTACTTATCACCTTCCAAAGTACTGTTTAGTTACATGCTTATTATGTTTATTGTTTCTTATCTGCCTCTTTACAGTGGAAAGTGAGATCCATGAGGACAGATATTTGTCCACTTTGTGCTCTTATTTGTCCCGAGCACCTACGAGAGAGCTTAAATATAATAGCTATTGACTGAATGGATTATGGAGAAATAGTTAATAGTTTTTAGTCATATTTGCTTAGATTGCTTTTCTGGGTGACCAAGATAAAATTTCTTTAAAATGGGAGAAAAATAATCTGACTGAGAAAGAGAAAAAAAAATTTCTCTTATTAGGAAAAATCAGGCTTAATAGAATTTGGTAACTGACTCTAACTCGTAAAAGTGGTTAGTGGAAAATCAAGATGCAATGGTCAGCATGTCACACAGAATTCACGTTCTCATGAAGCTTTGCCACCTATCCTGTGTGGAAATCTAAACAGTTTGCTTGCTTAAATCCACATAGTTGTTTAGGGCTTTATTTTATAAAACCCTTTCACATATAGTATTTTGAGCCACAGAACCACTATTTTATAGATAAAGAAACTGAAGGTTAGAAAGAAAGTGACTTGCTGAAAATCACATACTACATCTAATTAATAAATGGCAAAGGCAAGATTTGATTTCTGGAATCCAATCAAATAGCCTTGTTTTTATTACTTATTTATCTCTTATCTGTTCCTTTAAAAAAATATATACTAAGTTTCATCTACGTGCCAAGCCCATCCCAGGCACTAATGAGCAAAAACTCATCCATGCTGTCATGGAATTATATTTTTAGTCCACAGATTAAGCATGTGATATGTTGGGTAGTGGTAAGACTCTGCATAAAACTGAGGCAAAATAAGTGATACATAGAAAGAATAATAGTGTTGGGAAGGGTATTGTGTTAAATTGAGGTCGGTGACTTCAACTGAATTTTAGAGATCTGAGAGGCGAAGGTCTGAGGGAAACGAGGATTGAGTTAGCAAATAGAGCATTTTAGGCAGGGAATGCAAGATCAGAGTGGACGGAACGGAGTAAATGAGACCTACGAGCTAGGAGATGAGATCAGATGTTAGGGATCAGGTGTGTGAAGGGTGGATGTAAGAAAGGATTGATTTGCCTTTGAGAACTGTGTGGGGAACAGAAGGAGAGACCAACTCCAGGAACTGTTCGTTATGTATGAGAATTGATGGCATCATGTACTAAAGTGGAGAAGACTACGAGTATCAAAAACACATTTCAAAAGTTGATCAAGAGTTATTGAAGTTTGTAAATCTAGGTGTTACTTCTGACTTGGGTGTTCAGTAGGAAGGCATCTGGTTCCTATAGCATGACATTACCCAGTGAATATATACCAATCCAAAGCTAGTCCTCAAACTTCAGGACTTAGAAGCCTGATATACAAACACACAATCAATTTCTTGTTTAATAATACACTCAAAGATTAACATATGGCAATGAGGAAACCAATGCACTACCTCTTTCAATGTGAAATATGACTACCTTAAATCAAATTTCTGTTTGCTGGTCAGCATATTCTTTTCCTATAGATAAGAGATACTAAGTTAGATACAGAATGTTAATGCATTAATATAGCATAGCAGAAAACTAGGGTATAGATAATTTAATAGCCTGGCCCATCCATTTCCCTGTAGCTAACACCATAAAGATACACCTGTTGAAAGGACTCTATAGATGCTCATATTCTTAATCTACAACACACCCGTGCCAAGACAGCCCTGAAAACCCTACAGTGAGAACAGATCCTTCTTTCTTCTATTTCTCCATCCTTACCAATGAACAAATACAGCTTGCACCAGACTGACCAGCACAGTTTTTTCTTTAGATATGTTAACATATTTGATAGTTTCACTTTAGTTTTGGACTAACATCAGTCTATCTCTTTAAGAACTTTGTCAATCACATCTTTTGCTCATAACAGGCAATCAGTCTTTATGTTTCTGTGTTGTCCCTGTTATGACCTATTTTAAATAATTTTCTAAAATTCTAATCCTTGGACTTATTAAAGCGAGCTCACTAAAACGAGTTTTTTTTTTTGTTTGTTTGTTTGTCATAGTAGACACGGATTGCTTTTTTGTTTTTCATATCATGTTACTCAAATAAGCTAATTTTCTCAATGTGTCAGTTGCATCTATTTAAACTAGACTTTTTAAATAAATGGCACTTAAGCTTTCACGAGCTATTATTGTTAAGCAAAAATTCATTGAGTGTTTTGCTCTAAACCATGCTTAATTTATAATAAGATACTTGTCTAGTTTTCTATAAACTTTATATTTTTAAGGGATTAAATCTAAACAGATTCTTAGTCTTTGTTATTTTTTAACAAAAATAGTGTGTTAGGAAGAAGCATCTCAAGTCTTTAATGTGGTCATTTGTGCTTAGGGGAGAAATGGTTGAATTTCAGCCCATCCTCCACTAGGGTTGAAGGGATTAAAGAATCAAATGATGAGCAGATTCTCTCTTTATGTGTGTTTACTTAATTCCTAGTAAATCCTATATGCCTCATCTCCCATTTACTTGTGAGACAACTTCATACTTACTAGCTGAAGCTGGGAAAGCTTATGTCCCAGTTACCAGTAAGATGTCTTAAGGTAAAAAAAAAAAAAACAAAAAACAGTTTAAGTATTGCATTAAAGATAAGAAATGAATATTTAATTTAATTAAAAATGTTAATACCAAGCTTTTAAAGAATATTTTCAATCATCCCAACTAATCAAAATGACAGGGATGTAGCAAAATGAAAAAATGCAGATTATTAAACTGAAATGTATATGAAAAGGCATTTTTTTCTCATAGACTGCAGGACAAGAAAACCAGTTCAATTTTAGATTAAATGATAATTTTTTTTTTACTGGCTTTGATATTAGAACATAAGAGTATATCATATTGCTATTTTGAAATTTTATTAAGGGGCAAAAGAAAATATATTTTTGATACATGTATATTTATTTTTGTTTAAATTAATTTTAAGTATACTTTTCAGCTGAAACTTTGTGGTAGGGATATATTGCCAATGTCTACCTTATGAGAGACTAAGGTTCTCAGATATGCCAATGTTTTAATGGGTTTTTATAGAAGTATCTATATGTAAAAACAAACTAAAGAAATGATCGATATAATAAGTAAACTGAAAAGTGTAGAAATTACTAAACCCTGTCATATATTTTGTATATTGATTGATGAACTAGTTATTTAGTAATTTGTTACCTACCAAGAGAATCAACACTCAAATTTCAACATACAATCTCCTGGTCCTATTCTGTCATGCCTTGTATTCTTATTTTCCATTGTCACATGTCCACAATGGAACGTCTTATTTAGCATGGTAAGATGGAAGGGATTTTAATTAGGTTAGTGGAGAGAAGCCAAATTTCAGCTTTTGCATTCCACTGAGACATCCTGGGTGGAAAGCATAGCTCGTGACTCTAGCATTGTGGGGTGAATTTTGCAGTGATTTCAAGCTTTGATTGTAGCTCTTGACTTTAGCACTCTAGGGAAATTTTGTAGTGATTTCAAGCTTTGATTGTAACTGTTGACTCTCTAGCTCTCGGGGGTGAATTTTGCAGTGATTTCAGGCTTTGATTAACAGTTAGAAATGCCATGGCGAATCTGTTCATGGACTCACAAAATTTAGGAGAATGAAAGGATCAATTGTGATGATTTTTAGCTACTCTGAGTGTACTACAACACAATGTAAATAGAAATTAAGATATCTGCATCTGTAAAAATTGCTAAAGATTATTTAGGGAGACTTCTGGTTTAGCTCCCAAATACATATACACAGACCCTTAACAATAAGAAAATCCTGGACAAATCAACAACTTTTCGTGGGCCCATCAAAGAACAGGTTATAGGACACATTGTCGCCGCAGAATCTGGAGAGATAGATACCCCCAGAGAAACTGCTTAGCTGGAGAAGAAGTCATGAAGTGGTAGGATTATTTAACTGGTAACTTTGATGAATTGTTGGAGGTCGTGTGGACTATCTTAAGTGTAGTAAACCTCTTGAGCCTGTAGTCATAGGGGAAACCCACACATGCCTGGACTTTTCTATCAGGAACCACACCTAGTCCTCAGTATGAGATTCTGACTAAGATCCTTCTTGAAAGGGGAGGGAAAGTGTAACCACTATGTAATAAATTAAATTTTCTCCCTAACTTCACAAAAGGCCTATTCTCGTTAAGAAAAGACCCTGTCAAAGTTATCCCTGTTGGTAGAAGGGGATTCTTCCCACTCAGGCCCCCTCCAAGATTCATGTTTTAGTAAGATAAAAATAACATAGTCAATAAGATCATAGAATAAATGAAGATTAAACCAAGGTAAAATAAAATATTTACTTTTCTGATTCTTAACTAAAAGAAAGCTATTAAAAACAACAATAGTTGGCTCAGCGCCTGTGGCTCAACCGGCTAAGGCGCCAGCCACATACACCTGAACTGGCGGGTTCGAATCCAGCCCCGGCCTGCCAAACAACAATGATGGCTGCAACCAAAAAATGGCCGGGCGTTGCAGGGGGCGCCTGTGGTCCCAGCTACTTGGGAGGTGGAGGCAGGAGACTCGCTTGAGCCCAGGAATTGGAGGTTGCTATGAGCTGTGATGCCACAGCACTCTATCCAGGGTGACAGCTTGAGGCTCTGTCTCAAAAAAAAAAAAAAAAAAACAATAGTAACAATGTTTGGGGTGATTAAAGCATGAATAACAGCAGTGTCATGTGGCAGAAGAGCAGAAGGAGAAGTTCTCCGTTATAAGATACCTGTATTACATGGAAGTCAGTATTGCATTATTTGAAGGCAAAGGTTAAATAATGTACATTTCAACACTAGGGCAAACACTAAAAGAGTGTTTACTTATAATTAATACATTTACATAAAATGCTATTATATTATATCCTCAATTAAACCTAAACAAGACTTAAAATGGTGTGTAAGAGGGAGGATGGGCAACAAAGAATATGTGCAATTAATAAAACTCATGAAAAAAATAACAAAATAAAAAATAAATAAAACTCACGGGTGGCACCTGTAGCTCAAGGAGTAGGTGCCGGCCCCATATGCCGGAGGTGGCAGGTTCAAACCCATTCCCAGCCAGAAACTGTAAAAGTCCAAATAATATAAGTTGTGTATAAGAAATCTGCTTAAATATAAGAATACAAATAGGGTTTTTTTTAGTACTATCATTTTAGTTTTTAGGTTTTTCTTTTAAATTTCAGAGGAATATGAGGGTACGAATGTTTAGGTTACATTGTTTTCATTTCCAAGGTAAAGTTCAAGTTGTAGTTGAGCCCTTCACTCAGGGGCATGCTGAACACACATTAAGTGAGATTCCCTCCACTCACCCTTCTTCTGCCCCCTTCTCTCTCCCTCCTCTTCCCTCCCCCTGGCTAGACGACATTATTGTTTTTTTCTTTCATGTGGATGTGTAGTCATTCATATATTGGGTTCATATTAGTTTTGAGTATAGTGAATATTTTTTTTACATTTTTTGAGATACTTTACTAACAAGAATGTGTTTCAGCTCTATCCAGGTAAACACAAGAGATGTAAAGTCTCCATCTTTTCCTGTGACTGAATAGTACCCCATGGTATATATAGCCCACAGTTTGAAACAATTCATGGGTTCATGGTACTGTGGCTGCTTCCACATCTTGGCAATTGTGGATTCAACTACAAAAAACATTCTGGTGCAAATGTCCTTGTGGTAAAATGATTTTTGTTCTTGTGGGTAGATACCTAGTAAATGGGAGTGTGGGATCAAACAGAAGGTTGACTCTTAGTTCTTTGAGGATTCTTTGAGAATTAATTCTTCTTTCCATAGAGGTTGTATCAGTTTGCAATCCCACCAGCAAAAGTGCAAAAGTGTTCCCTTCTCTCCACATCCATGCCAGCATCTACAGCTTCGGGACTTTGTGAAGTGGGCTAATCTCACTGGAGTTAGGTCATATTTCAGAGTGGTTTTGATTTGCATTTCTTTGATGATTAGGATGATGAACATTTTCATGTGTTTGTTAGCCATTGGTCAAAACAGATAGGTTTTAAATAATCTACCTGATAAACTGCTTTTGTACAGCATCAGGTCCTGGTTTGGGATATTCTGTGTAATATTCCCAAATAGATTGGTGTCTAAGTAGCATGACAATGAGGTTAATATAATATTTGAAACCACTGCAATTTGTTTACTGTTTTAAGGGGGCATGTCTGATGGCAAAAGCCAACCTGTTAAGGATGGAAGAGCAGGAACAAGAGAATAATCTTAATCTTTGATGTCATTGAACCACTGAATTAATTAATTCTGGAGTCACACTTCAGGCATCTTGTCATGCAAAAAATATATTATTTTAAAGCCTTTTTAATTGGGGTTTGTGTTACTTATAGCATAAAGTGACCTGACTAATATGCCAATTACCCTTTTTATAGATTAAAAATCAACTTATTTCTACAGCCAAGACAGGAAAGTTCATTTAAGGTCTTATTAGCACTTCTATTTTAAAGACTTGTCTTTTTATTTTTAAGTACAGCTTTGACTTAATTATAGCTTCTAGGGTATGAAAACATTGTTTGAACCCAGGTTCTTTATGTGAAATGCAACCAGAAAGAAACTTTTAAAAAGGTGTGAACACTCCAAATATATATTCGTATAATTATGTGTCATAGTAGTAGTAACAGGTATCTAATATGTAACTCAAAATAAATATATTTTCCTTAGCAAATATAAAGAACATATTAGAACCCAGTTACTCAAATATTTATTACGCTTTTCTTCTTTTAGGAGGTTGTTTATGGCCATAACATATTTATCAAATATATTATACGTGAGCATGTTTCTGATAAACTGATAAGTAGCATTTAATTAAATATTGTTCTTACAACTCCTTGAAAACTTTAGTAGTAAATGCAGAATACAAATGTCTTCATACAATAACTAAGAAAATGCCATGAAGGCTATGTTAAACAGTTTGATGAAAACATTTCAGATTGTATATGAAACCAGCACATTGTACCTCTTGATTGCACTAATATACGCAGCTATGATTTAGTTAAAAAAAAAAAAAAAGAGAGAGAGAGAAAAGGCAGTACTAAATGAAGTTCTCACTACTTCATACAATTGTCCAGAATTGACCCTTCTAGAATTCAGATCCCCATGTATGATACATCCTCAGCAAAAAATACAGATTTCTCACCCTGCCTACTCCTTGGGAACAGGCTCTTTTTTTCTTTTTTTGTAGAGACAGAGTCTCACTTTATTGCCCTGGGTAGAGTGCCATGGCATCACACAGATCACAGCAACCTCCAACTCCTGAGCTTAGGCGATTCTCTTGCCTCAGCCTCCCGAGTAGCTGGGACTACAGGCGCCTGCCACAATGCCTGGCTATTTTTCTGTTTTCTTGCAGTTCGGCCGAAGCGAACTCACCACCTCGATATATGGGGCCGGCGCCCTACTGAATGAACCACAGGTGCCACCCTGGTAAGAAGCTCTTGTGACTTTAGAAACATTAGTACATGTTAGGAAATGCTCAATTGAGATAACTGCCAAACAAAAGAAAACTTTAGTAGTAGTTACAGAAACAACACAAAGTATTGTGATAATATATTTTTAAAATGAGACTTCCTTCTATTGCTTGAACTCAGCGGTTCCAGACCAGCCTGAGAAAGAGCGAGAATCCATCTGTACTAAAAATAGAAAAATTAGCTGAGCATCATGGTGGGCCCCTATAGTCCCAGCTATTCCAGAGGCTGAGGTGAGAGGATCCTTTGAGCCCAGAAATTGGAGATTGATGTGAACTAGGATGCCACAGCTTTCTATCCAGGCTATCAGAGTGAGACTGTCTCAAAAAAAAAAAAAAAAGAGAGAGAGGGAGATGAGAGAGAGAATGAAAGAGAGGTTCTTAAATACAGAAACTTCATTCTGGTTGAATAAGAAAGAAGTAAACAGTGTACTATAACTCAACACCCTGAGAATTGGCACACAAAAGTAACATGAACTAGTACGAGAAGGATGGTTGTGAAGGCTATTTATTCCATGCAATGAAGGAACAGAGAATAATGAAGAAGATGTCTATTACAGGCATCATGTTCATGTTTTAACAAAAACAATAAAATTGGAAGAATTCAAAGTCAACATACAGTCTGAATATTAATATTATTCTAGTGAAAGGACAAAAAAAATGGAAGAGAGAGGTGAATATTCATAAACGAGTTGGAATGGGTAGACGGTGTCAAATAGTAATAGATGATACAATATTGCTTAATATTTGAGCTGGTTTATCTTGTGAGATGTCAGAGATCTGAAAGGCAGCTGAAGAAATTCTTTGCAGCTTCTTAGGAGAAGAACTGAGTGATGTATTCTCCTAAATGCAAATTTCATCTTTATGGTTAATTCCTGTGTTTGGCTCAATGTCTATTAAAAGGTAAAATGGTTTCTTTGTTTAGATCTGTTTTCTTGACACATAAAAAAAGATATGATTTTTTTAAATGACAGTAGAGGAAAGTATGCTGGTGACTGACTGTATATTAACACTTTAATATTGGACAAAGTATATGAGGAAACTATTTTCAGGCTTTGAACAAGCTTTGAACAAGCGCAAGCTTTTAACTTTCAAAAACTGAAAAACTTCCAAAGTATGTCCCATGGTTGTCCCAACTCTGCCAAAGAGCAATTTCTTAAACTGTGAGAGAGGGAGATAAAGTTCCAACAGAGCACAGTAATCTTACTAAGTTACAGCAGAGGTTAGAATTAAGAATGGCTGAAGGAGCTGGAGTCTGAGGACAGGGCACGGGAGAGGAGGTTGCTGACCTGAGTGGGAATTCCAGAGACTTTGTGGGTGCTCTTGTCAAGTGTCTGCTGTGGACTGAGCTTTCCAAGCTTTGGAAGAGACTATGGGATACGTAAAAGTAAGCAAATACTTCAGACTTGACAGCAGAACAGAGAGACTGAAGCTGGACCATTCTGGGAGAAGTTGATGCCTCCATCTCAGCCAGAGTAGAGAAATCTTGATAATATCCTGAATATTCATCTGGGACATCAGAAAGGCCATGCCTTATTTATGGACCATGTTCCAGAGCAAGAGTCAGAAAATACTTTCTGTCAATATAAAAAGAGTAAATATTTTAAGATCTCTGGTCCATATAGTCTCTGTTACAACTACTTATCTCTGTTTTCATAATATAAAAACATCTATAGACAATAAATAAATGAATGTATGTTCCTATGTTCTAATAGAGCTTTAATTATAAAATTATCAAGTGTTGGGTGTTAACCCATAGCCCATAGTTTGCCAGTTCCATAATAGAATTAGGCCTGTGCTGTCCCTAATTAGTAAGCCTAAAATTCAACTTTGAAAATACCTACATGAAGGACAGAGTTTAAAGATTAAGTCCAATCAAATTAGAGGGGCCTGACGATACGTTAGGCGTGACACAAATATGCTCTAACAAAGCATAAAACTAAACGAACATAAGTTCAAGGTAAATGTTAATTGAGCTTTTTTGAAAAAAAAATCCACAATATTCTGAGAAAACAAAATCTAGTGTATGTAAATTATACCATCTCAGATGTCAATTACAAAATTTTAAAAAATTATAGAAGGTGAAAATGAATTCAAAATCATATTTTGAGGTAACCCTCATGTTTGATTTAGTAAAAGCTTAAAGGGAGCTATTTATTAATAATTTCAAGGGTTAAAACAAAAACATGCTTTTACTGTTAGATGAGGCATCTTAGTAGAGATATGAAAGTATCAAGGAAATGAATTAGTCTGCAACAAAAATGCAATACCTAAAGGTTTAAAAATCCATCATACGAACTTTGCAGATGACTGGAGATAAGAGAAGAAAGAATCAATGCACTTGAAGCAAATAAATAGAAATTATCTAATATTAAGAATGAAAAAAAGAAGAAAAATTAACAGCAGTTCAAGAGCATACAGGACAATATGAAAGAATCTTGTAAATGTTTAATTAAACTAGTTGAAAAAGAAAGTGAGACTAAGAAAAGTATTCAAATAAGTAATAGCTGAGATGCTCCTGAATTTCATGTGAAACTTTAACTTACAAATCCACAAGAATACAAAATATATGAAGCAGAAAAAAATAGAAAACTTACCTAAGAATATCATAAATACATTTCTGAAAGCCAAAAAACAAAAAGCTAAAAGCCACCAGAGTTGGTTGACTTCTCATAAGAAAAATAAAAACCAAAGTACAAGAGAATGGCATCTTACAAATAGTAAAAAGAAAAACAAAACAAGAAACCCTGTTAAACTAAAATTCTGGACCTGGCAAAAATATATTTGAAAAATAATTGCAAAATTAAGACAGAAAAGCAAACTGTAGAGAATTTATTGTTAGCAGGTTTACACTACCAAAAAAAATAAAATAAAATAAACAAAAGAAAGTCAAGAATGTTCTTTAAGTTAAAAAGAAATTATATCAGATAGAAACTCAGTTCTATAGGAAAGAATAAAGAGAACCAAACGATAAATAGGTGAGTAAATATAAAATATTTTTGTTTCTATGATTTTTCTTAAGAGACAGCTGATTGTTTGAACCAGAAATAATAACATTGTAAAGAGGGTTTATAAAATCTGTAAGTTAAAAACAATGACTATAGCATTAAGGAAAGAAAAGGAAAATTCTTAGAAGTCTACTTGTAATATTATTCTATTTCTGAACAGTGAAGTTGGAATTTGGAAGTGTAAAGTTTCAGCAGGGTCTGTGACGTTTAATTGTGAAATAATACATAGTGACTTTCTTGACTTTCTTTTCTTTTCTTTCTTTTTCTTCCTTTCCTTTTTTTTCTTTTTTTGAGGCAGAGTCTCAAGCTATTGCCCTGAGTAGAGTGCTATGGCATGACAGCTCATAGCAACCTTAAACTCTTGGGCTGAAGTGATTCTCTTGCCTCAGTCTCCCAAGTAGCTGGGGCTACAGGTGCCTGCCACAACACCCAGCTATTTTTCTGGTGGTGTTGCAATTGTCATTGCTTAGCTGGCCCTGGCTAGGTTGGAACCCACCAGCCTTGTATGTGGTTGGCACCATAACCACTGTGCTATGGGTGCTGCCCTACATATTGACCTTAAATATAGTAAGTTAAAGATACGCAATATTACCCCTGGAACAATTGTTGTAACATAATAAAAAGCAATATGCCCCAAAAGCCAAGACAAAAAATAAAATAAAACAACTAAAAGAATATGTTTAACCCCAAAGAAGCAAGAAGGAAGTAAGAGAGCAGCAAAAACAGAAAGGGACCAGGGGAAAACAAATCACAAAGTGGTAGGATAAAAACAACTCTATGAATATTTGCTTTGTATGTTCACAGTTAAACATTCCTGTTAAAAAGGAGAGATTGCTTCATAGAATTAACGAAAGAAAGAGGGGCTCAAAATGCCATACAAACCATATTCACAAGAAATCTGAAATGAACAAAGTAGATAACTGAGAAGAAGAATATTATTAGCAATAAAAAGATATTTTATAATTATGAAGAGTCTATTAATCATAAAAAGTAAAACTTATAGACGTATATAAATATAATAACAGATTTGAAAAAGAAGGAAAAATAAATAAATCTAAAAAAATTCTTTTTTTTTTTTTTTTTGTAGAGACAGAGTCTCACTTTATTGCCCTTAGCAGAGTACTGTGGCGTCACATAGCTCCTGGGCTTAGGCGATTCTCTTGCCTCAGCCTCCCAAGTAGCTGGGACTACAGGCGCCCGGCGAAATGCCCAGCTATAAAAAAAATTCTTATCCATAGTCATGGTTGATTATTTTCATTCTCCCTCACAGTAATTGGGAGAGTAACTAATTGATAGAGCAACTAATCAGTTCAGAACCAATACTGAAGATCTGCACATTTTTAACCAACTTCACCCAGTGGATATAAGTGTAGTATACAATACATAACTGCAGAATGCACATTCTTTTAAAATATTTCTGGCTATTCAGTCTACAGATGGAGCTGGCGGGGCTTCTCAGCATTCATCACCATGCAAGCCAACTCCCATAATGAATGAATGAATCAAGCAATGAATCAATCAATGATTGATTGAATGAATTAATCAATCAATCAGTCACATATTGATTCTGTCTCTCTAGAGAACCCTGACTAATACTGATGTCAAATATGTTATCCATCCTGGAGCACGTTCCATGGGTGCTTGAAAGAATGTGTCTTCTATTGTTGGGTGGAATATAATGTCCTATGTTGTCTGTTAGGTTCATTTTGTCTATAGTGTTTTTGAAGTCTGATTTTTATCCATTAATTTTCTTTCTGGATGATTTTACTTTTGTTGAAATTGTGGAATTGAAATTTAACGTATTGCTGTATATTTCTCCCTTCAGTTCTATCATATTGATGTTTTCTTTATATAGTTCTGATGCTGGGTACATATGTATTTATAATTGTTATTTTAATTGTTGTATCTTCTGGATGAATTGACTCCTTTATCATTACATGATGACCACCTTTATCTTTTGGGACAGTTTTTGACTTAAAATCTATTTTTTGTTGTTGTTGTTTGATGCAAGGACAATAACCTCTACTTTTTTTATTTTCGTTATCATTTGTGTAGAATGTCTTTTTCCATCCCTTCACTTTCAATCTCTGTTCATCCTGAAAGCTAAAGTGAGATTATTACAAGAAGCACATATCTAGATCTTTTGCTTTCTCATGTAGTAATTCCATGTCTATTAATTAGAGAATTTAATCCATTTACATTTAAACTATTGACTGGTAGGTAAGGAGTGAAATTGTCATTTCATTATGTTTTCTAATAGTTTCTTTTTTTCCTTTTTTCCTCTATTTCTGTTTTTCTGACTTGATGCTTTTGGTGAGTGTAGTGGAGTACTTTCATTAATTTTTCTTTCTTTTTTGTGCTTCTACTTCAGGTATTTTCTTTGTGATTACTATGAGGCTTTCATAAACATAGTTTTAATAGCTAATTTAAGCTGATGACAATTTAACACTGCATACACTAACTCTAACTTCTTTTCTCTGCATATTTTATATTTTTGATATCATAATTTACAGCACATATATAGTAATAAGTAATTATAGCTATAGTTATTTTTAAAACTTTCACATTTCAACTTTTATATTAGAGTTAAAAGTGATTTAGGTACAATCATCATAGCATTAAAGTATTCAGAGTATAACTATATTTTTGTCTTTATTAAGAGTTTTATATGCTCATACCTTTTTTATTTGTTAGTATACTTTCACTTCAATTCATAGACTATTTTTAGCATTTTATATAAAGCAAGTCTAGTGTGATAAACTGCCTTAGTTTTTGTTCGTCTAAGAAAGATGCTCTCCTTTATTCTTAAAGGACAGATTTGGTGGTTATGATATTCTTTGCATGCAGTTTTTCTTCCTCTTCTCACTTTCATTATATCATCTTACTCTGTCCTGAATGTATCTTATCACTCAGGTTTCTACTGAGATATCTGCTGATAGTCTTGAGGAGTCACGGTTGTGTGTAATGAATTGCTTTTCTCTTACTACTTCCAAAATCTCTCTATTCATTTGAATTTTGAGAATTTTATGACAGTGTATCTTAGGGAGGATCTCTTCATATTTAATTTATTCGTGTTCTTATTGGCTTCCCTGTATATTCATATTTGGGAAATTTTATGTCATTATTTCTTTGAATAAGCTTCTTTCTATTTCTCAATTCTGCTTCTTAAATTCAACTTCTTCTGGAAGTCCTGTATCTGTATATTGGTTGATTAAGATTGTGTCCCATGTGCCCCAGACTTTGTTTACTCTTTTTCATTCTTGTTATTGTTGTTATTCCTCAGAGTAATTTCAGATGTCCTATCTTTACTTTTTCTCCTTGATCATGGCTGCTATTTACTTTGTTTCTTTGGTGCTGTCAAGTTTCTCTAATTATCACAGTCCTTATAGCCAAGCCTTGGTGTTTTCACCTTTACCTTAGCAGACACCTCTTCTAGTTTTCATAGGCTAAGTTTGGTAGAAAAATCCCTTAATCAGTCAGCCCATCCAAAAGTTTTGAGTGGGCCAGCTGGCAGAGTCTGTGGCTGGGCTTCTTGCTTGAGTTTTCAGGCAGACTAGGCTGATACCTCTCAACAGAAGAGAAGGGCCTGGTAGCTGGGTTCCCAGGGGCCCACTTGGTGCCTGAGTAGAGCATGCCTGGGTCTACGAGTGAACAGATGCAGGCCTGTAGTTTGGTTCTACAATGGCTGTTCCAGAGCCACGGTCCACTGGAATGGGTCAGGTGGCTGGTTTTATCAGTGTGGATCTAGTGTATGTATCTGTGGAGGCTATTCTGAAGACTAGTTCCAAGGGGTCAAGCACAGAGCTGGGGTAATTCTTGAGCCTGAGTGTATATAGCCAGTTTGATGTTGAGGTGTGCTTGGAGCCTGTCAACAGGAACAGACCTAGACTCTGGTTCTGCGGAGGCAGGTCAGACTGCTACCAGGGTGCACTGGGGAAGTCCTGGTGCTTAGGTCCACAGTGAAGTCAGATGCCCACTTCCCTCCCTTTCCCCCCCACTCTCCATGCTGCAGTGCCCACATTTGGGGTGCAGGTAATGTGGTGATGTGACAATGTCCTTCTTACCCTCTTAAATTCATTTCTCTTTTTGTTCTCTGCCCAGGTGATATAATCTCTCACCTGAATTTTTTAACTCCTGTGAAGGTATTTTCAAGAGTAGATATGCTCATATGCTCATATGAACAGTAAAACACAATATAGCCTAGTATGGGGGGAGGGGAAAGAGAGAGGGG
This sequence comes from Arctocebus calabarensis, assembly GCA_963573935.1. NCBI lineage: Eukaryota > Metazoa > Chordata > Mammalia > Primates > Lorisidae > Arctocebus > Arctocebus calabarensis. The sequence goes on along the minus strand of CAUYON010150865.1, from coordinate 8,937 downwards.
AAGGGAGTGGGAAGGGCCATTGCTGGAAGAAGGGAGGGCATTTCACCTGACGGGCACAATCCAAGTGTATACAGCACATCCCCTGGGTGGGGGGTTCTTTTACAACTGGAACTTTACCTTGGAAGTGAGAACAATGTAATCTAAAAATTTGTACCCTCATATTAATTTGAAATAATAAAAAGAGTAGGTAGTTGTTCAAACTGTGAGGGGATAAGAGCTGGGTTCTCCTATTGCACTAGTTTGTTGATGTCACTCCCACTGGCATAAATTTTACTAAGTAGGATAAAAATGAATACTTAACTGTTGAACATTGACAGCTTCTTATATATCCACAAAATAACATGAAAATTTGAATAGAAATACTTGCAAATATAAAGGCATAGTTCTCTTCCATTAAAGTATAAATATAATGGAATTCAAATGACAATTCTAATGACTTTTGTTTTTAGAAGTTGACAAAAGATCTATAGAAGTAAATGTCCAAGAAAAAAATTTAAAAAGTAAGAGTCAGATTTTCATTACCAGATATTAAAACATATTACAGTATTACAGTTTTAAAATGGTATAGTAAATATCAGTACAAAAATATACAGAGAAATCGGCTCGGCGCCTGTGGCTCAACGGGCTAAGGCACCAGCCATGTACACCTGAGCTGGTGGGTTCGAATCCAGCCTGGGCCCGCCAAACAACAATGACAGCTGCAACCAAAAATGGCTGGGCGTTGTGGTGGGCGCCTGTAGTCCCAGCTACTTGGGAGGTGGAGGCAGGAGACTCGCTTGAGCCCAGGAATTGGAGGTTGCTGTGAGCTGTGAGCCATAGCACTCTATCCAGGGTGACAGCTTGAGGCTCTGTCTCAAAAAAAAAAAAAATATATATATATATATATACAGAGAAATCAATTAAACAGAGTAGAAATCCATAAATGAATTCTGCTATTTGGTGTTATAAGTCAGAGTTCTAAGGAGAGGTTATTCATGCCTGAGAGAAATAGAAATAGTTATGTACCAAAATAAAATAAAACAAAACCCAATTCCTATAATTGTACATTTATCAGAATTTAGATTCCTCTCTAAATATAAAAACAAAAATAGAAGCCATAAAAAAGATTGATTGCATTATGTGAAATTCTAATCACCTGTACATTGAAATAATACTATCATATGTAAACTGAAAAAAAAGAACTAGAAATAAAAAAAATTTAAAATATGATAGAATGATGATATTCTTAATATATATTCATATGTTAATAATATGTTAATAATCAGAAGCTCTAAAAAGAAAATTAAGAAAAGGCATTACTAGGTAATTTTGCAAAAAGCTAATATATATTTGACCAAGTCTGAACTTTACCAGAAATCAAAGAGAGGCAAGTTAAGAGTAAGCTGCCATTTGAAGACTAATAAGTTAGGAACTTCAAAAAGATACCCAGTGTTTTATAGGCTTTTAGGAAAAGGGTACCATCCTTACACCACTGGTTTAAAGTGATGCATTATCCTGGAGAAAAATAGAAGAATAATTTGCAAATGTCTTAAGAATCTTTATTGTTAGACCAAGGAGTTTTATTTCTGGGAATTGGTCCTAAGGGAAAAAAAAATCAGATATGCATTGTCTACAAGGTTATTCACTGAAGTATTATTCATAATATCAATAAACCACCCAGGGACATTAATAATAAAACCTCAACGATGGCTTTTATCTACCTTATTTTGTCTAGGAGGCCTTTCATTGCTTCTCTGCTCTGAAAATTCCTACTCAAAAGTAATACAGGTATCGATTCTGCCTCTGTGACCTCCTGGTCTTCTCTGTGTATTTTCACGTTTGCCTTTATCCATTGCCCCCAAGCCACCAGTTTATTTTCTATACTAGACTAGGACTCTTAGAGGGTCTCTGTAGACTGTTACTGAATGACATAGAGAGAAGATTATAAATGATACTTACGAGCCCTTGCATCTTGAAGCATGCAAGGCCCTTTCCATATGCTATTTAATTTAATCTTTACAAAACACTATGCTTTTGATGTTTTTATCATTTCCATTGTACAGATGAGGACATGAGGGATTTGCAGTAAATTTTACCTCTCCAGATTCACATAACTATTAGTGGTAAAGTTGAAATACAAGCCCAGGTTTATTTTATTCTATGGTTCAAACTCTTAATGATTACATAGACATTAGAACAGTAATATCTAACATAACTTACATAGGTAAATATGTACTAAGCAATGTCTTCAATGCTTTATATGCATCTCTTCATTTAAAATTCACAACTCCAAGAGATATATGGTATTATTATCCCATTGTACATATCAGAAAATAGGCACAACGCAATGGTACAAGTTGGCCGAGGACTATGCCCAATAGGCAGGAGAGCTATAATGAAGCCAACTCTATCACCCTTTGCTACCTTCTGAAGCCCCTACCATCTATGTGAAATTTTGCTAACAATTTATAACACATGCTTAATTCATTCACTTTATTTTAGAAACAGATCTTTCTTTGACAACTCAGTTGCTGAAATATAAGATGCTGGAGCAGCAGACACAGTAGGCAACAGGAAAGATGCCATTTCTAAAATATGAAGAGCTGTATTTTGTACTCAGTAACCAGTGAATCAATTCCATCCGCTATCATATTTAGCATATTGAATGTCCCACCATATAGTTGGACAATTTCCATTTCCAAACACAGCCAAGATGATGATTTCATCCTCTGTTCCTTTGTTGGGAACTTGGTCTCCTCTTTATACTTGAACATGAAGTCATCGCAGTAGCTTGCCAGTCGTACCCATGCTCACTGCTTCAGAATTTATAGAATCTCTGTCTTGCATGACCTGGAATAACAACAACTCAGCACCTGCTCTGAAAGTGTTGAAGCACCCAGTGTTCTCACCAGAAGGAAATCTGCAGAATCCAGACATGTCACCTGTGATGAAAAATGGGTTCAGCAAAGTTTTACATTCAAAGTTTGAAACTAGTAAGACTTGATTACATTGTAGCATCTGTGGATTCAGCAACAGCAAAACAGCAGTTGGTGAAATATTATGAATGTAATACAGGGTATGAGTGGGTAAAAAAAATACAAAAAAAAACAGCATGAGGTGTACTTTCTGTAGAATTATGACAACTTCAAGATTACTTTCTTTTTACCCTTTATTCTTCCACTCAGTAATTCAACATTTATTTGGTACCTATGGCATGCCAGCCACTTTGCTAGGTGCCAGGAATACTACACTGAGAAAGAAACATCGTCTTTAAAAACTTAACATCTGGTAGAGAAGAGAGAGAGTTAATCAATTGTACATTATAAGTCCTGTGGTGGAGATTTAGACAGAGGGCTTAAGGGTTACAGAGTTCAATGACCAACTCCACCTTACAAAGTCAAAAAGGATGTGGAAGGGAATTTTAGAAAGGAAGAAATGCATGTAAGTAGGAATAAAATTTAAATAAGGCTGTGTTTCGATTGGAAGTAGGTTAGTATGCCTGAAAGTGAGGGCAAGAATTGAGAATAGATTAAGGCAGAAGTGAACTGTGATGGTTATTAGTGATGTTAAAGGTATAGTATTAACCTATGCACTTCTAAAACATTACTCAAATACATAGACCCTCTATAAGTTGACCACTCAAGGTACTGTAACAAATGGGTCAACATATGGATGTGGTCAACATATGAACTTCCACTGAGTACTTGTGAAGCATGACCCATGAAAATTAGGTCAACTAAAGGAGGTGGTCAGTGTAGGGAGGGGGCCTATTTTGGATGAACTACTGTATTTATTTTCAATAAATGAAATATAAAAATACATTGAAAAGGGGCGGCACCTGTGGCTCAGTGTGTAAGGCACCAACGCCATATACCAAGGGTGGTGGGTTCAAACACGGCCCTGGCTAAACTGCAACAGAAAAATAGGCAGGCATTGTGGCGGGCGCCTGTAGTCCCAGCTACCCGGGAGGCTGAGGCAAGAGAATCACCTAAGCCCACGAGCTGGAGGTTGCTGTGAGCTGTAACGCTATGGCACTCTACGGAGGGCAACAAAGTGAGACTCTGTCTCTTATAAAAAAAATAAATAATAAATACATTGAAAGCTAAAAACATAAAATTATTAGTTAGTAATGGTAACTCTGAGAAGGATGAAAGTATAGGTGAATGACACTCATGTTACTGCACAATCTTCTGTGTTATTTGAAATTTTATAGTAGGAACATAGATATTACTTATGTAGTAGATATTACCAAGCAAATAAATACAGAGTGGAATAGTTTAGAAAAATATGGAATAGGACAAGGAAGACCATAAAGTTTCACAGCCTCCAGGCTAACTATATATACGAGAAGAGCCAAATAGAATGTGGAGAAAATTGTGAATTTTTTCTAAAAATATATGAAAGAATTTTAAATGTGACCAAACATAGGGATTGGTGAGCAGATAACTGTAGTATGGAAGGAAGTTGAGAAAGGGGAGGAGATTGCAGGGGGCTTGTTGAAGATGGAGCAAGCAGGTGGTAAAGGGCCTAAATGATGTCATAACGTTTGTAAAAACCAAGGGCCACATGATTTGAGATGTTGATCTTGGCTATCTGCCCTTGGATGTATCTTTCTGCTTTTGCTCCTGCATTCTCGTTCCTCCTCTGCTTCACTTTGCTTTGAATACTTCTTCTAGCATTTTCCTTCTTTGTCATTGGTATTGTTCCCTTTTTATTCCTCCTGCCTGTATTCTTTCACTTCAGCTGCTTCTGTTCTCTAAAGCACAGTCAAGACGTCCTTTGTAGTACCCACCCTGAAGCTCTCCCATAGCATGTGGTTTCCTGTGAACGCCATAAAGGCATTATTGCCTTTTCTGTATATTTCCAAGACTGGTTTAGAGTAAATCTTCAATAAACATGTGTTTAATGGGGAACAAAAAAGAAAGAAGTGTAGGAAAAAGGAAAGTAAGAATTTTCTCCCACACTTTGTTTTTCTATTGAATTAAAACTTTGAGATCATTCTTGCAGAATACATTTGTATCTTCCCAGTGGTCTTACTTGAGGGGGTCAGGGAGTGAATCAGAGGTATTCAGAAGTCATATATTTCTCTTTCATGAAACAACAACCCTGTGACAATATGAACTAAAAAGAAATGGAACTAGCTAAAAGCAAACAAAGAGGAGAGGGAGGACGGCGAGAGGAGCCATGCTTGGTTGGGAATTGGAAGCCCTGTATTCCTGCCTTGTCCTTGTATCAAGTAACTGCGCTGTACTTCATGTTTCTGAGTCTCAGTTCCTTCTTTTGTCAAATAAGGGGTTTGGCTACAAGTTCTCTGAATTGTATGCTTTGTGGTAAACAGGAAGGCAGAGGGGGTGCAGTGCTGTGACTTGACACTCCAGGAGAGGGCAGAAAGGCCTAGGAGAGTGTGTGTTCTCAGTGTGCAGGTCCAGGCCTCCATTCTGGGTGCTGACTTCTGAGCTGGTCCCCTGAACTTCTGCCAGTTTCTTTTATGAGGCAAAAAGATATATTTTCGATGAAGTGTCCCTTTTCTTCAATACACTGTCCACACTGGAAATGGAAGACAGTGAGTGAGTAGGATGTGTTCTAGACAAGAATGGCAGGAACAGAGCTCTTTCAGAGGTGAATGGTAGCGCCATCCAAAGAAGCTAAGATGTGGTGGAGCAGAATGGCCTTAGAGTTTTGGATGACTGGCCCTAAGATCCTGGCCTTCAAAGGGTAAATGGCAGGTGGCCATTGACTGTAGTTTTTTAAGAATTAGATTCACAGACTTCTAGAGGTAGATGGAAACTTAAAGTCTACCTTATTTGAAAAGAACAAATCAAAAAAACACCCAAGGGCTAAAAATAACTTTCTAAGTCAGGGAGCACACTGAGATGTTTCCTGAGGGGAAGTGCCAGTGCTTTTAAATACTAGAAAGAGGAGGTTCATGTGTTTGGGCTAATTAAGGACAGAAAATTAGCACTCTGGATGAGAGAAAAGCCACCTACACATCTGTGCATAGTTGAGCAAAGTAAGCCTCCTTGTCCTCAGTTACGGTTAATAGAATCTGTGTACCAAGATCACTCAAAGTCCATGGTCCCTAATTTGCTTCTCTTGAATTGACTCAGTTGTGATGAAACAGTACTTAGTTTTGGTGCTTCCTAGGGTAGTGCTCAAAGCTTAATTCAAAGCTTTCCTTTTATACAATTCAACCCTCCATTTTAGAGAAAACCACCACAAGATATATGAGACCATTTTCCTTGTTTGAGTGATCTCATGTCTGTTTCAGAAATCAGCCTGTATTTTACCCTTGATGCCAGCTTGGTGCCATAACCTTGATGACCTCTTTCCACCTTTCCTCTGTTGAACTGTTTAATTTCTTTGTTAAATGAGACCCTAGTCTGTACTCATCTTGTGTTAATTTCAAAGGAATATAAAGTTATAAATGAGAATAAAGTGACTTGCTACAAGAAGTAGTGAGACTTTCAGTTAGATAGATCAAGGAATAGCAAGACACACACGTGGTAGGGTCACTATAAGGAAGTATAAACCTTTATATGGGTGCCTCTGAGGTGCATTTCAATTCTAAAACACTATGGTAGACGAATTCTGAGTTTTGTGTTATCATTATCCTACTATCTTCTTGTCTATGATAAGCATCTTGAGAACAGAAATAATGTCTTAACGTACAATGCTCTGAAATGTAGCAGGTGTCCAATAAAAATGCTTTTTAGAAATGCTTTTTAAATAACTGAAGGAACTTAAAACTGTGAAGCAAACAATTGGGGATGTCTTTGGATGCACATTTATCAAGAGTCAACTGTGTCATACTTCTTTATTTCTTTTCATTTCAAAGAAACCTTCCAGGTAATGTGATCTGAAAACAACAACTGGCAACTTGCTTCTCCTATTACAACTGTGCAATTATAGTAGAGGTAATCTGTGAGTGGATGAGGGAATATTCACTCCCTAAGTCACTCTACAAAGTCCAGAAATAAGATTATAAGATTCAATACCTGATTTCTTAAAAGGATTTCAGAGTTGAGAAACTGATTTTAAAGAAATATTTTGTTTTTGATTTCATTTTGTTATTTCTTTTCTTCTGCTGGCTTTGAGTTTGGTTTGTTTTTCCTATTCTACTCCCTTGAGACATGTCATCAGATTGTTAGTTCACGATTATTCTCTCTTTTCAAGGCTATGAATTTTCCCTTTAGGACTGCTTTTGATGAATCACCTAGATTTTTAACAGCTTATATCCTCTTTCTTGTTTAGTTCAAGAAATTTTCTTATTTCCATTTTAAAAATAATACAGAAGATTAGTTAAACAAAAAGTTGTTTCTTTGAAAAGACAAATGAAATAGATAGATCTCTTGCTGGAGTAACCAGGAATACAAGAAAAGGGACTCAAATAAAATAAATCAGAAATGAAAAAGGAGATATTACTACTGATACCACAAATACAAAATATCATCCATGAATACTATGAAACTCTCTATAGACATAAACACAAAAATGTAGAAGAAATGGACAAATTCCTGGAAATATTAAACCTCTCAAGACTCAATCACGAAAAAATAGAACTCCTTAACAGACAATGAGCAATGAGATTAAAGCAGTAATAAAACCATCTTCTAGCATCAGGAGACAAAAAACCCCAGACCAGTTGGATTCATAGTTGAGTTTTACCAAATCTACAAAGAAAAGTTAGGACCCATACTCCAGAAATGATTCCATAACATCTAGGGGGAGGAAATATTCACTCCCCAACTCATTCTGCAAAGCCATATTGCCTTGATACCAAGCCAGGAAAGGATTCAACAACAACAAAAGAAACCTATAGACCAATATCTCTTATAAATATAGATGCAAAAATCCCAAATAAAATACTCACAAATCAAATTCAATAGCACATCAAAAAAAAAATCTACTATGACCAAATGAGCTTCATCCCAGGGATGCAATGATGGTTTAACATATGTAAATCAATAAATGTGATTCACCACATAAACAAAAGTGAAAACAAAGACCATAAAATCATCTCAACAGAGGCAGAAAAGGCATTAGAGAAAATTCAGCAACATTTCATGATAAATACCCTCAACAAATCAGGCACAGAAGGAACATATTTCAAGATTACAAAAGCCATATATGACAAACCCACAGCCAACAGTATACCTATCGGGGAAAAGTTGAAAGGATTTCCACTGAGAACAGAAACAAGACAAGTGTGCTCATTGTCACCCCTTTTATTCAACATAGTGCTGGAAGTTCTAGCCTAAGCAATCTGGCAAGAGAAAGAAATAAAATGGTATCCAAATTGGAAAAGAGGAGGTCAAACTATCACTTTTGCTGACAATATGATCTCATAGCTAGAAAACCCTAAAAACTCCCCTAAGAGATTCCTGGTATTGTTAAATAAATTCAACAAAGTCTCTGGCAACAAAATCAATGCACTCAAATCAGTAACATTCCTACATACCAACAATAGTCAAGCTGAAATTCAAATCAAAGACTCAGTATCATTCACAATAGCTATAAAGAAAATAAAATGCCTGGGAGTATACTTAACCAAGGAGGCAAAAGAGCTCAAGAGAGAGAGCTCTACAAAAAGAATTATGAAATACAGAGGAAAGAAATTGTAGCTGAAACAAAGAAATGGAAAAATATCATGATCATGGATTGGTAGAATCAACATTATTATAATGTCCATAGCACCCAAAGTGATTTACAGAATCAGTGTAATCCTCATCAAAATACCAACATCATGTTTCATAGATCTTAAAAAAATAATTCTGTGCTTTGTTTGGAACCAGAAAAGAGCTGAAATAGACAAAGCAGTTTTTTTTTTATAATTTTATTGAATCATAATTCTGTACATTGGTGCAATCATAGGGCACAATTCATATACATTCAGAAATGTTTTGATCGTACTGTTACAGATAGCCTTCATGGCATTTTCTTGATCACTATATAAAGACA
>CAUYON010150863.1:0-30448 GCA_963573935.1 Arctocebus calabarensis | reverse complement strand
GAGACTCGCTTGAGCCCAGGAATTGGAGGTTGCTGTGAGCTGTGATGCCACAGCACTCTATCCAAGGTGACAGCTTGAGGCACTGTCTCAAAAAAAAAACAAAACTGAGTGATAGTGTCAAGCTAGAAAAGGGAGAGAGTCCATGAGATTGGCCAAGACTCCTTGGGCTTCTCTTTGCTAGCCAAGAATGTGCAGAAGCTCAGCCACTACCTAGTACGTGTCTCCAGCTCTGTGCCACCCCCTCTTTCTTTCAAACACTCTGCCAGTCTACTCTCCACATGGTCACTCTTCTCTCAGCCAGAGCTTGTCACCTGTCCAGAGGCAGGTCTTCTCCTACAGTCTAGCTGGAAGCAAATGGCCAACAGATGCAAAATACTAACTCCAGGCTCTTTTAAGGAAACGTATATTAGCTTTAACAATGGGACCAGGTTCAGCAAGATGTCATGTCCCTGGCAATATCAGCTGCCTGGTCCAGAGCCAAGAACTAAGAAGAAAGTAAAAGTAGATACCCTGGAATCTGTGTACTAACATTCATCCACATGGTTTACAGCAAGTCTGATAGGATAGGACCACATACAGCGCCCAATGACTTCCTAACTCTTTTCTACTTTTAGTATGTCCGATACACAGAGTTGGAATCACCATAACCATTGGATCATGTCCCACTGTCATCAAGGTCCATGCTTGGGCTGCCTTTTATTTTGTCAGTTAATTAATGAATCAGTGCTATAAGTGCCTATTAACGCATCACATAAATGAAAGCCAAGACACTGAGAGGTAATTTATGACACCATACAAAACCCCTCTCTAAAGTACCTTCTAACTTCCCCTGCTCAGAGCATCTATCCTCCTGAGTCCAATAATCATCATGATTTTGTCTCTTTTTCAACTAGCTATTTGTGACTTCTATGCATCCACTTATAGGCATGCACACATACATTAGTTTTCACTTTATGTGAGCTTTGCAATATATAATCTTTGGAAACTTACTTCTTTATTTAATATTATCATGTTAAGATTTCCTCTACATTGAGGTGTTGCTATTGCTCCTTCATTTGGGCTGTACAATGCCCCATTGTGTGGCTCACCACAGTTTATTCACTGGCTTCTCTGGTGACAGGCATTTGGTGTGCATCCAAGTTTGTGCTACTGTGATGACTGCTACAGTGAAGATCCTTGCTCCTTGTACTTATCTGCTGTTTAGCATATGTAAGGGTTTCTCATGGATACGTGTACATGCCTATGAGTGGAAGAGTTGGCTCTCACCCTCTTGAGAATTTTGATCTATCTAAAGAGAAGCTAGATTTAAGCAAAGCAGGAAGACAGTGATTAAGGAGAAAGAAAAAGAAGAAAAAATTCTAAAAACCTAATTTTCAGGACACATTCAGCATAGGAATAATATTGCTCTTTGTGGTTCATGGAACTCAACTGTCTTCCTTTTTTTCTTTTTTCCTAGTTTTCAAAAGTAAAATATGTTACTTTTATAACCCTAAAAAATAACCCTAAAATGCTTTTAAAAGTTTACACTACATCTTTAAAAGATTTAGTTGACCTTTTTCTGTTGTCCTTTAGATGGGTGTGGGTCAAGCCACAGAAAAATTCTCTTTGACCAAATAGTTCATTTCCCAAGAAAACCAGGAAGGGCAGGCCCTGCATCCATTAATGCCAGTCCAGGGAAGTATAGCTGTGCCCCAGATTAGCACTCTTATGAGACATGCTTAGGTATCAGGAAAAAATGATCTTTTTTTTACAATTTTCTCACTCAAGAAGCAACCAGAAAAATGTCTGCTGATCTATCCCAGCTACCCATGCTGACCTCTCTCAGCATATCTTAGAGAAATTGCCATGGTACAATCTGAGATAAGGGTTACTCAGCAAACAAGGATGTAAGCAAACATGTGCAGAGATAGATGAGCTGTGAGCAAATAGAAGACACAAAAACTTGAAGACATCAATGCCAGAAGTAACCTTAACAATCACCAAGTTCAATTCCCAAGTCCCATTTCACAGATTGAGAGAATAAGACCTGAAAAGTAGAAATGATTTAGAGTCATTCTGTCTCAGTAAGATCAAGAGCTATATAATACAACTTCAATCCCCTCTTCAATTATTGAATTTATTCTAAAATATCCCCTGTCAGTGGTTGTTTGGGTCCTATGTTTGACCTGGAAACAGAATTCTCACCTAAGGGAGCAGCATGATTTAGAGAGTCTTAAAATGAAGCTGAAATTTCCCTCTCAGTAACTTCCACTTACTGGCCCACTTCAGCCCCGCTGATGCCACACAGAATGGTGATAATAACAACCACCACTACCACGATAATACAAGTCCATAATCTAAAACCCAAAAGGTCTAAAAACTGAAGGCTTTTATAAGTCATTTGGCAGCAAAGGCATAAGTTGTTATTTGGACTCCTCATCTATCACATTCAGTATAAGCAGGTTGTTGGGCTACAGAAATATTTCTAGTTTGTACAACAAAATAGTGGCTCATTGTTTGCGATAAAAGTTGCAAACATCTTTTCCCACTTCCTCATTTGGAAATGTGGTTGTAGTTTGTTTTTTTGTTTTTTTTTTTTTTTTTGGTCATACAAAAATTTTCTATGTTTTTGGGTTTTTTTTAATGTAGTTGAATTTATCTGGATTTTGTGTCATTATGAGATTGATGATTTCTTGAGTTTCTTTTTAGGTCATCTGAGAACCATTTCTTAGGTTATTACTGTAACTCAAAGGTGAACAGATGTTGGATGTTGGCAACTTCAGATGGTTCAACCTAATGCTTTCCTAAAACATGGCCCCAGGGATTTTAGGTACAGGACTGGAGGATCTTTATGGAACACCTCTACTTTGAGCACAACTCTCAAATTACCACTTCCATACAAGCTCTCCTTGGGAGCCCACACTTTCCATCCAGCTGCCCCAGATCATCTCTGCCTGGGCATCTAAAAGTCCCTTTAAGTGGCACTAGTCTCAATCCAAGATCTCAAATTTCCAGCACAATCTTTCCTATCTCCATTAAAGACATCTTTATCTACCCTGTGTTCAAACCTCAATCTTGGACTTTTCTCTTTTCTCTTTCTCTCACTCCACATCCAGCTTGGTAAGAAATTATGTCTCCTGTATTTTAAAATATATCCAGGACCCACTATTTCTGTGACCCTCAGTGCCACCATCCTACCCAAGCCACCATCATAGCTTGTCTAGATGGCTGCACAGGTGTTCAAACTGGCCTCCTTTCAGGCTGCTCTCAACACAGCAGCCAGGATGATCTTTTAAACGTGAGACCAGGGCAGCGCCTGTGGCTCAAAGGGGTAGGGCACTGGCCCCATATGCTGGAGGTGGTAGGTTCAAACTCAGCCCTGGCCAAAAGCTGCAAAAAAAAAAAAAAGAAAGAAAGAAATATAATAGTGAAACCAGAACCTGCCACCCCTCCGTGCCACACTTTCCAAAGATCCCCACTCACCAAACGAGAAGCTGCATCCTACCTAGTTCCAAGAGGTCCTGCATGGTAAGCCTCCTCTGTCACTGCTGACCTCATGGCTCTTGCACTGCTCTGCACTCACTGTCCCAGCCAACCTGCTCACACATGTCATGCACACCTTCTTCAAGGCCAGCTCTCTCCCTCAGACACCACATGGCCTCAGGTTGTCACACAAATGTCTCCTCTCAGGTCTTTCTGATCACCCTATTTTATTGCAATAAAGATAATGGTCTAGCTCCTTTTTCTGTGTTTTTTTCTTAAGTCACTTACCTCCATCAAATGTCCTGTAATTTATTGTATTCACTAGTCATCTCTCCTACTAGAATAGAATAGAAGCTTCATGAAAGCAGCTATTTTTGTCTGTTCTCTTCAATGTTTTATCTTCAGTACCTAGAACGTGATCTTGCACCCAGTAGGCACTCAAGTGCAGTGACTTATCACTTACCTGTAAGTAGTTTTACCGTTTGCTCTTGAATCCACTGAGATCAAGAAGGAAACAAGAAAAACTTCACTAAGTGTAGAATATAAATATCTTAACACAACAACTAAGAAAATGAAAGCATTTCAAATCGTATATAAAACCAGCACATGGTACCCCATAATTGCATTAATGTACACAGCTATGATTTAATAAAAAAAAAAAAAAAGAAGAAGAAGAAGAACTTCGTAGCAGCCAAAACTGGATGCCTGTATCAGCAAAGAGGAAAAACAGATGGTAGATATGTACATAAAAATATGTTCAAAATTATTAGCCATTAGGGAAATGTAAATTCAAACCATAGTGAGATATCACTACACACCTATCAGAATGGCTATAACAAAAAATGGTAATAACATCAAATGCTGGAGAGAGAATGCAGGATGGATGTTGAATCTTTCACACATTTGCTGGTACAACCATTCAGGGAAACAGAACAACAGTTACCTACAGAATTAAACCTGTGCTTACCATATGTTCCAACAATTTCAGACATAGACCTTTATACTGGAAAAATAAAAGCATGTTCACACAAACACCTGGGCATGAATATTCACAACAGCCTTCATTCATAATATCTCAACACTGGAAATAAACCAAATGTCCTTCAGTGGGTGAAGAGTCAAACTGTGGTACATTCATATCATGGAATACTACTCAGTCGTCAAATAAAAGATGATGTTACAATAGCAAAGATTTAGGTTAGTCTCAAATAAGTTCACAACGCATTAAACCATGAAAGAGTAACCATGGAACATGAAAATCATTCTTTGCTAGAATTATTTGCAAATGTGTCAGATGTCCTCCCCTATGGGACAGTTCATATGTTAGGAGTAACAGCCATGGGGAAAAGATGTAACTTGATACCTGCCCTCCCAAATCTGATGGTCTTGTGGGGAGACAGAAAACTAGCCAAACACAGACAACTTAAAGTGTTCAAATGATAGGGAAGAGTGGGAAGCTATATGAACACAGAGTCTGAGCATCTCACCCAGTCTTGGAGACAGGGTGATACAAAAAAATCTCCTTCAGAGTTAATGAATAGGAGAGCAAGGTGGGACGAAGGGCACAAGCCTGGTAGCTCCCACAGCAGAGAGAACAGCTTGTGTGACAAGACAGCCAGCCTGTAGTCTGTCTGGGGACTGCAGCTTGGGAAAGTAGTAAGAGGTGAGGTTGGACATTGGGAAGGGGTGAGAGCGAGCAGGAATCAGAACATGAAAGGCCTTTCCAAGTACCTTGAAGTGCTTTGGCCCTGACATAAGCTGAAGTAACAATTAAACGGACACTGTGGTTAAATTGTTGTCATACTCCACAGCCATCCCTTAAGCTTTTTTATTTCTAGAACCCATCTTTTTGCAGGGCCTTCCACTCTCTTCTGAGATCACTCCTCCCTAAGCTCCAAGACCCAGTTCCAACACCACCTCTTTCTCCAGGTAGCTTCCCCTGTCCGTTCACTGGAGGGGTTACCTCCTCCTGGGTAGGGTGGGTGCAGGCATAGTGTGTGATGTGTAGAGCACAATGGCGAAGAAGCTCTGCCTGCCTGAGTCCCAACACCAGGTTTACCACTTAACCTCTAGGCTTCATTTTTATCTGGGAAATGGGAATAATAACTTTACTACTCCACAAGTTACCTCAAGATTACATAATTTTTTTGGCACACTTAACTTGGAACACTGGCACAAAGTAAGCACTTAATAAATGTGAACCTTAATCACCTGTTGTGGCCCCAACACGTGATCACAGTTGCACTCCCAGCTGTGCGGAAAGGCATGTCACTGGCGATCAATTAACTTGGGACTAATCAGGCAGTAGGAGTCAATGTCCCCTCCTCACAGCCACTTCTATTTACAACTTCATACACTCTGCTTAGACACTATTCAGTGCAGGCTAGAAACACACTTTCCTGTCACAGGCAGTAGTATGGTAGAGGCCAGAACCCCAAGCCATGATTTAGAACTAGGTCATCTTCATAGCTCCTCTGTCTTAATCCTTGAATGGCTTAAAGCAAGTGTCCTCACCTTTCAGAACTTTAATATTGCCATCTGTACAAAGGGAATGAGTTCTGTGAGGTTCAAAAAGACAGAGGGCCGGGCAGAGCTTTGCAAAGGGCTGATGCAAACGTGATTTCCACTTCCCAGTATGCAAGCCACACACCCTCCGTCTCTCACTTTCACTTCCAGAAGCAGCAGCACTCCCAGACCGGCCAGGCTGGCTGGCCTCCAGAGTGTGGGGACCAGGTAGATCTTAATTTGCTCCACCCACTGACTTGATGAATTCTTTCTCTCCTCCTGCAGGGACTTTCCTAACTTCCTTCTGTAAACGAAGGAGGGAGCACATGAGTATACTGTATATAAATATGCTTGGGAAAGCCGTCTTCTTCTTCTTCTTCTCCTTCTTCTTTTTTTTTTTTTTTTTTTCTTAAACCAAACTTGGTTTCTGTTGTGGGCGGTACATTCCCTTGCAGGGCAGGGCCACAGTGTGTTCAAGGCAGGGACGGGGAAAGAGAAAAGGGGAGGAGTAGGCAGTGATTAATTCAACCCCTGTCAAGGCTTATTTAATGGGGGGGTCTCTGGCCAGGAGTCAGAGACGCCTCCAGACCAGCAGGAGGAGTATGGCAGAGGCTCTGAGTCTGGGCTTTGGGGAAACAGCCAGCATGGAAATATTGCCCGAGGATGGTGGCTGCAGGCCCAAGGCCAAGAGCAGTGGACGCTGGGCTCTCACCTGCTACCTGGTGTCTCTTCCCTTCATGGCAGGGCTCATCACCTACCTGCTCATCAGCCAGCTCAGGGCTCATGAAGAGGCCTGTGTACAGTTCCAGGTAAGCAAGGCTCCACCGTGACCTGGGGAGCAAGGGGCTTGTTAGCAGAGTCTCTGTGGCAGAGGCAGAGACTTCCAATTCAGCATTGGAAGTTGGACGAAGGATAGGCAGCTCCAAGATGCATCACACTCCTTTTTCCACGTGCAAGGAAAATGCAGAATGGGAGAGGTGGAGAAGCTCGGTTTGGTTTTTATTCTCAGTTATTTCCAGGAAATGAAATGTGCCTTATGTTTAAATGGAAATAACTTCAAGCCCTATGCTTTTAGATAATTATAATCCTAGTATACAGTACTGATGATTTGAGAATATTCCTTTTTATTTAAAAAAAAGTCTTAAAATTACATAACTACCAAATGCTAATTTTTAAAAGTTAGAAGACATAGTTAAGGGAAGGAAGAAATCATCATTACCCATAACCCTTTAGAAATGACCACTGTTAACAGTTCGGATTATATAATTCCATATTTTTAATAAAATGGGATTATACTGAATCTCCTAGCATAATTTTATTTATATATTAATAAATTCTCATCAGCATGATGATGAAGACCCATACTCCTAAACGTGTATGCTACAGTTTATTTACCTAATTCCCTTTATTGGGTTTGAAAATATTATTTTTTTTTAAATTTCCAACAGACTTAGGGGCTACAAATGGTTTTTCGTTACATGGGAATTATATAATGAAGTAGTCTGGGCTTTTAGTGTACTCATTAGCTGAGTAGTGGACATTGTACCTAATAGGTAATTGTTTCATCCCTTCTCCTGCTCTCCCTCCCCGCTTCTGCATATCCAAAGTGCATTAAGTCACTCTGCATGGCCATGCATCACCATGGCTTTAGCTCCCACTTAAGTGAACATGCTGTGTTTATTTTCTATTCTTGACAAGCTTTGCTTAGAATACTGGCCTCCAGTTCCATCCAAGTCACTGCAAGAAATATTATTTCATTCTTTTTTATGACTAAGTAGTATTCTGTGGTGTGTGTATTTGTATATACATGCTACATAGAAATGTTATTTTTTAATATTCAAGATGGATTATCTCTAAGGTCTTGATGTAAGCTTAGGAGAAGCTTAGTCATTCTTTTTTATGGCTAAGTAGCATTCCATGTTATACATGTATATACACCACATAGAAATATTATTTTTTAATACTCAAGATCAATAGTCTAGCTTTAAGGTCTTGCTGGAAGCTGGGGAGAAATTTAGTCGAGAAAAGAATACAGACTCCAGGGAGAATAATGGTGGGGGTGGAGTTCAGGCATCAAGGAGAAAAACATAATTCTGGACTAGGAACATCAAAAATGTACTTCAAAGCTTCAAGGATGTATCATTCCAGTAATAGAAATTGCCTTCATTATCTCTGATGGCTGATAGAATTTCAGTCCAAAGTATTCAATTCCAAAGGAGAAAACAGGCTTTTTCAATTGGTTTAGCCAAAAGCCTGGAATCTAAGCAATCCCAGCCAGCTTCAAAGCAGAGCCACAGTGCATAAGCCATGGCTAATTTTTAACTACCCCGCCAGAGTCCACAGACTGTGATTCAGGCAGCAGCATCCATGACCGCATGCCACCACTTGTAAAATGTAGAAGTATGCAGACAACCGGAAGTGCTGTTCATGCAGACCAGAACGGCAGGGCACGGAAGGACAGGCTGTGACCCCTTGGCCCTGCGAGGCAGATCCCTACAAGAAGCCATGTGGTAGCACTGGTCGTCACTCTGGTACTCTGTCCCTCTTTAGCCAAAAGGAGACAGTGGTTCTTCAAAGAGTGACCTCTAGTAACCTGCACTATCCGGGAGATCTGAGGGGAACCCAGCAGTATGACGGGTTCCTACCACCCAGCTCGATGTCTGAGACCCCAAGGTCACCAGAAGATAGAGAACGCCTTTGTTTATCTAGCAGACTATCACGTGGAAGGCCACGGCCCAAGGGAGGGCCAGTGACTTGCTCCCACAGCAGGCGAGTTGCAGGCATGAGTTGGCACTAGGATGCCCTGTGAAGGAAGGTGCATCTTACTCACCACTGCACCCCGAGGCTGTCTCTGTACCTGCCTCATTGCAGGTGCTGGAGAAACGAACAGGCTCCCACTACCCATTCCATCATAAATCAGCCATTCTCCCCGGAGAGTGGACGTGCAGAGCTGCAGCTTGGCTAGGCTGTGTGACTTCTTTAGTGCTTCTCTTCTTAGAAGAGAAAATAAAAAGGGTAATGGGGGTGTGGCCAAGACACATGTAGCAATCACGGTCCTGAGAAGAAACAGCTGGCCCACTCGAAGACAAGAGTTTAAAGGAGGACATGTAAAGAGGCATTTGAAGGGATTTAAAGATGGGCCTATTTGCTGAGATAGGGCTGGAAGCAGCCAGGGTTGGTAGTGGTGGGAAGCAGTGAGCACGCCTTGGGTGGAAGGGTCATGGAGGGAGGAGTGTTAGAGAAACCCAGGGAGAACCAAACCCTGAGAGGACAGGAGGGCCCGGGATAGAGAGGTGGCCACCACGGAACGAGCAGGGGGAGAAGGGGCTGACCGCTCTCTCCTCTTGGCCTCCAGTGCCACTGACCGGACCCAGCAGGACAACAGGGTTCCAAGGAGCCAGGAGCAGCCTCACTGGGCAGAGAGCAGGCCTGAGCAGGTGAAGTGTGGATACCGAGGGACTGTCAGAGAAGACCCGCTCAGAGGCGATGCAGAGGGTGGCATTCGGAGGGAAAATGGGGTCACCAAGGAGGACTTGGGTGGACATGCAGTGAAATACGAAGCTTAGGCACATACCTGGATTTGAAACCCAGCTAAGCAACTTCTGACCCATGCAAATAGGCTGGTGGTTTCATTTATTTGAGCCTGTTTCTTTTTTCTCTGAAAAGGGGTACCGAAATCATACTCCACCAGTATCAACAGGCCTGTTCAGGGGCATTTTGTGTGCTGAGCATGTGGGGAGAGCTACATGCACACAGTTACTGCGACATGGTCATTATTCTATGCCAAGCGCCAGGCAAATAATGAGAAAACTTGGTCTTGGCCTCAGGAAATAGGCTCCTTTAAGATTGAGGTACTATGGAATTCCAGATGTTCTCCTAGTCCAGACAGCAAGATAAGGATGGTTCAGGGAAGGTTTCTGTGGCTAGAATGCTGTGCATGAGGTCCCCATTACAGAGAAGAGCCAGTCAATGACCACCAGTCATTGGAGGCAACAAAGCCCTGAAGGGCAGCCAGCCGAAAGCCCTTTGTTTTTGCAGATAGGGAAACTGAGTCTAAGAGGGCTGAAGAGATTTGCCCATGCCTGTGCCTCTAGTCAGTGGCAGAGACAAGATCTTTTTTTAAGCTGACCCGTCTGACCTCCCGCTCTGAACCCAGGCAGCAGTGTCTGTGCCAAGCGTCAGGGGGCCATACCATGGGCCAAAGGAAGAAGGAAATCAGTGACAGCAGTGACCACAATTGCCAGTCACCGAGCCTCACCTGTGTCAGACTCCTCGAGAAGAAATTCATACGCCAAGTCTTATTACCCTCAGAATCACCCTCCCAGGACTCCTGGCTGGGGGTAGGTGGGTGGGAATAGGGCTTTGTGTGTTTTTCTAAAGAGCAAAGTAAGGATCAGAGCAGTAGCATGGCAGGCTCATGAGGAAATGTAATGAAAACAAAATCTTCTCCCAACCCCACGTCCTCTCCACAAAGGTGGAAGAGAAAGAAAACAGTTTTATTATTGAATGTGATGCACAGTGCAGGCAATCTCCTGAGACATTGCAACGGTAGAAACAAGCCTCACCTTTTTATATAGCCAAGTATGTGCAACCCATTACGTACAAGTTAAGCGAGAAAAGCAGAGTGCGTAACAGCACATATAATATGGTCCACTTCACTTAATGAAAAACTTCACATAATATGAATGCGTTTATAAACACGTAGAATATCTCAGGAAGAGCACAAGAGAAGTATCAAAGAGAAATATCAGCTATACTAGCATCCGGGGAGGGGAGCTGGGTAGCTTGTCAACATGGAAGGAGGGAGACATTGATAAACCCACACTCTTTCGTACACGATGTGTATTTTACCTATGCAGAAAAGATAGGCATAGTAAAATGTTTTAGGACCTTTTGACTTCTGTGGGATATCAGGCAGATTTGCATCTCAGAAAAACCTTAAGTCGTAACTTCCAATTCAGTTTGAATTCCGACCTGATTACTTCTTATCCACGTTTACCTAAGCTTCCTAAGCCTCATCTTCTTTATGTACAAAGTAATGATAATTAGAATATTTAAAGTGTCTTCCAGAAAGTGAGGGATTAGTAAATGGCACCAATTATTACAATAACCAGGGAACGTCCCTGCTCAAGGCAATTACATCATAGAGGACAACTTCTCCACATGCTCTGGAATCTGCCATTGCTGGCGATGCTGCAGGGCTTTTCTTGGTCTCTGATGTCCATTCTCTGTCTTTCCAGGCTTCCTTCCCCACCTCCTCTGTCCTCTCACCCCCATCATATCTTCCGATCCATTTTTCACTTGACCACAGCGCAGGCATTCTTTGGGTCCTTCTGTGGCTTCCCAGGTGCCCCAAGGCCAGGCCTCTGTCTTCCCCAGCACAGCTCTGGTGCCCAGTCTGTGCTCTAGGCAAAGCAGAATGCACCAAGGTGGCTCAGCCCAAGCACAGCAGAGTGAGCAGTCAGTACCTGGCAATGAGTTATCAGCGATCCCCCAGGAGGCTTTCCTGCCTGGATGGAACAACTACCCTATCTGTCCTTTCCGTCCCAGTCTTACTTCTAGACTCACCTGCACATTCTCCTTAGTTCCTTCCAATCTCACCTCTACCCATTCCTGAAAATCCCTGCAAGGCTCCTAGCCTGGCTCCCTGCACTCTTCTACCCTCAATGCATGCCCCTGAGACTTACCCTGACCAGCAAGACCCCATAATGATGCCACCTAGCTGGACCTGCACACAGATTAAGGGCAAGCCATAGCTCCAGTCCATCCCAGCTGTGACCTCTTAGTAGTTTATTTTATACTATTAGACACCAAACTACATTTCTTCATCAGGAGGGTTTTAAAAAGAGCAAATGAGATCATACCTAGAAAGTGTTTAACATGGGGTGTCGGGTACGTTTGCTATTATTGCTACATGCATCATCTCAGTTAAAAATGAAAACCACACAATGAGGAAAGTCCTATTATTATCCCCACTTTGGAGATGATGAAACTGAGGCTTAGGGAAGTTAAGCAATGTACCCACCCACAGTTGAAGTGTGTGACACTGGGACTCAAACCCGCTCTACATTATCTCGCCTAATTACCTGTTCTGGGCATAAGTCCAAGTGTTCACCTCCTGGGGTGGTCGGGAGGATCTCACCAGGAGAAGTGTCTGGCACAGAATAAGTGCTCAACAAAGGCCAGCACCCTTCCTCCCCAGGGCACTCAGCTGCCCCTGCCCCAGAGAAGGCATTCACTAAGTGTCCTCTGGATGGAGAGAAGGGTGAAGGGATGGGCAAGGTACAAACCCCTGAGCTAATGAAGAGGTTAATACACTTTCTTCCATGCACATAGGAGAATTCTGCACGATGTCCAGAAAGCTACTGCCATCCTGCTGCTCCCTACCTACCCCAAGTTGCCTCACTCCTATTGTTTCCTCATTTGAGAGGAGGATAGCCCTGATTGTCCATTGTAGCCCTGTCTAGAGAAAACAAACAGTTAAGATAAAAGGACTCTGAAAATTGCAGAACACCTACTCCCTCAGGGGTAACGCCCCGCTGTAGCCTCCGGAAACCCCAGCGCACCTTGAAAATATTCGCTCCAAAGGTCAGGCTGTGGGGTAAAGGGCAGGGAAGCCAGAGGGAATGAAGAAAGGCAGGGACCAGAAGGGCAGGTGCAGTGGGTGCAAACCCCAGACAAGGGGGCAGCTTGCAGCTGGTAATTTCAGGATCTACTCGCTCACCTGGCAAAGTGAACATGCTCATCACTGAGTCCCAGGTCGGCTCAGGGAGCTCCTGTGTCCTCCGTGGACAGAGCTCACACCACTGGCTATAAGAGGTCATCTCCCAGCCTAACCTCCTCCATGACAGCAGCAACAAGCTTGGGATTGAAACAAGGGGGGCAGAAATTCCATTCTCTCAACCCTCTTTGTGTTCTGAAAGAACAGGAGGTCCAGAACCAAACTCCAGCAGGAGGAAACTTATTGAATGTTTGTCCCCAGGAAAAGGAGGAAGCCACCCAGAGTTCTTAAATGATCCAAGTCTGCCACTTGTCATAAATACATACAAAAGTGGCTTCTGTGTACAACTGAAGTCATAAGACCAAAAGGAGGATGCGCAGAAACAATGATTCAGCCCACAAGCATTTATTGATCCCAAAGAAAGAGAAATGAGCTGGATACCCACTTTCTGTGTGTGGTCTTTCTGAGCCATCACAGTAGTCCTGGGAGGAAAGAATCATTGTCTACTTTTATTGATAAGGAAACCAGTCTCACCAAGGTTAGGTGACATAACAAAATCAGAGCACCAGCAAAAGATAGAGCTGGGATTTCCGAATTTGCTCAGCTGAAAACACCAGCATCTTTGCTCTGTACTGCGCTGAATGTAGCATATCTAGCCCTGTCTGGGGTACCTTGGGGGATGATGAAATGAAATGACCTTGGAATAAAAATTTGCAGGTTGGATTTATACTCGTGTGTGCATATAAACAGGGAGAAGGCACAGAATAGCAAAAGTCTGCATATTTCTCCTGGAAGTGCTGGGAGGATGTTATGGGTCATAAAACATTTATGCCTTTATGGGTCATAAAGCATTTATGACAACAAGAAATGAATATCTCTTCCTGTTTATGAATAGATAGAGAGAGTGACTATAGCACATGGGAGGAAAGGCTAAGTGGATCATTAGTTAAAATACACTCAAGGGATTTTACTGGGGAAATGCCAGGAAATCTCAAAGATTATCTTACTCCAGACTTGTTTGTCTAGCATCTCAGGTTATGTTTACGGAGCTCCTAATGTGCGCCAGGGTCTGTATTTAGTCTAAAGATTCAGATCCCAAGTCCTCTGTTCACTCTTTGGCCTTGGACAGTTGCTTAACCTCTTAAGGGCTCCACTGTAAGGCTCATGCAGATGATTAAAAAAAGTGATCCTGACCCCTTCTTTGAAAGTAGCTGAGTATTATTACAGATAAGGAACACACATAAATGCCCAATAGAGGGCCTGGCACCTGGGGGGCTTTCAACTAAATCTCAGTCTCCTCTTTCTCACCCTTCTTTCTTCTGCCTAATTAGAATTAGAATAATTCCCAAAATGCCTATGATAACAGGTCATGGTCAGTTCAAGTCAAGGATTACCAACCAACATACAAAATAAAATAAAAATAAATAAAATGAGAGTGAAAATTCTCTGACCTACAGGAACTAAGGGAAGTAGGAAAACCCCAGCTTGTTTAATTAGGACGGCAACAGGCATCTCACTCTCCCACTGAGATAATGCCCATGGATATTTGCTTTTTCAGACTCTGGCTACTGGCTAAGTCTTGCAACTTTTGACAAATATTTCTAGAGCCATAACTATGATCCATGCAGAGCCGGATGAAGAATTTTAAAGGCCCTTGTACTAAAAGATCATGACTACCTACCTCTATGTAATTCAAATTTTAAAAACCATGAGCAAAAAAATCTCTTTCCTGGATGTTTAGATTGCAAAACTCTGGCTGAATTTGTAGCATCCGAACTTGACCCCATCTTCTGCTCTCTTTTTTTCTTCTGTCTTCCTGGTGCCTAAAAATGTGCACATTCTCCCAATGAGATAATCTGGCAAAAGTGCCTGGCACGTCCAAGGCACTGAGAATACAGTGGTGAGCAAGACAGGCAGACTCTGCACCTGTAGGGAGCTTGAATTGCCCTAGAGACAGAAAATTGTTAAGTACACAAATAATAAAATTAGATGCTGGTTCTCAGCTGGTGGTTTGAAACTGGAGTAAATCTCATTCTTTAGATGTGGTCTTGGGCCCCACATCTATTCAGAATTAGAGGCTAATGTTGCAGTAACCAGCACCCTCAGGAGTCACTGTCTTATTAGTACCCCAGAATAACCTAGAAGTAATGGCATTGAGGGAAGGATAGAACACAGTGTCCCGGCCTGGTGTTGCCAGCAACCATCTTGAGAGCAAACATTGGGACAGCTTCAATGCAGACACCTTTTCCCAAATAAGCTACTATTTCATCCTCTCAAATCTCATTCATTCCGGCTTCCTCCCATGATAATGCATAATCTTCCTCCCATGATAGATAGTCATTAACAGACAGAAACAATAGGCCTAGACATTGTTCTTAAAGAGAAAGGCTCAACTGATGTTCTTGTGGACTCTTGGAATGCTTGTATCTCAACACCTGGCAACTGGCCCTGTCACCACTCCCCGATGTTTCAGGGCATTCTGCACCACTAAAATCCATACACATCCATCCATACATGAAAATAAAATGTGTGCCCAAGTAATAGAGCACAGCAAACATGGAAATATGTCCATATCCCAAACACATGCTAATGACAGTGGGATTCTGAGTCAAAAAAGAATGTTCCAAACTTTTAGCTGAGTATCTGCTTAGCCAAATAAACATATATTCAAGAAGATTTCTCAGCAGAGAATGAAATAAATCCAAAGAAGACCACCCAGGACAGGTATCTTTCCCTACACAAAAGGATGCAATCAAGATCTCCCTGACTCTCTTGAGAACCCCATCTTCAGTTTTCGGCCTTGCCAAATGATCGATTCCTTTATCTGCTTGGTAAATACAAAGTAAAATGCTAGGCTATAGAATAAGCTTCTCCACTCCCTGAGCCCATCCAGAGTTACTGATGCTGAATGACTGGTCACAGAAATTGGGTTTAGCTTTTAAAAAACCATTGTAGACATGACTCTGTGCTCAGTGTATATGCTGTATTCATTTGGCAGCAGAAAGCCTTATTCTCTTGAGCCACCTTACTCTTGCACAAGCTGTTGGCCTTGTCTAGAACATTCATTACCTCTTTTATCACCTGGCTAATACCTGAAGAACCTGTGAGACTCAATTGAGGAATAATTTTGCTTGATTCTCCCACTTCTGGGCCAGGTCTCTCTTTCCTGAACTCTGGACTTGCCCCACTTCATGAAACTGCAGGTACTTATTCATCTACTTCACCAGAGGAGGAACTTGTCCAGTGCAGTGGGTTTGGGATTTGGGATTCTGGAGTGGCATGGCCTGAGTTAAAGTCCCTCTGCTCTAATTTGCAGGTGTGGGATGTTGGGAGAGTTCTTTATCCTCCTCAGCCCTGTTTTCAACATGAGGATATGAATAACACCTTCCTTAGGGCGTTGTTGAAGGAGAATGTGCCCGTGCCGGGCTTAGTATAGCAGTGTCCCTCCTCATCCCATAAATGTAGATACACTTGCTGCATTTTTCAGATCCCTTAAATCATTTCCAGCACATGGAGGGCTGGGAACTCAGAGGGCTTAGACAGGAGTAGATAGTGCGTATCAAGACTGGGATACGGTCAGTTTGGGACTTTGAATGGCACATTGAGTGAGGACTGGGTCTTGTGGTCCATGGGGAGCCATTGAAGGTTTATGAACAGAGTTGTTTCTCAACAAAGTTATTCTATAAGAAAAGCCGCTGAAGGCAGGAAAGGAAATAGACCAGGGAAAGGGAGAAACCCAAGGCATGAAGATCCTATCAGGAAGGGAGACCTATCAGAAGAATCCAGGAGAGCAGCATGCCAAAGCCTGGAGTGGGAGTGTGATGAGAAAAACTGCAAAGCAGAAATGACAGCTCTTGGGTTTGCGGAAGAAGAAAAGAGCAAATTTCAGGTCTGATAATCAAGGGGAAGCAGAGGAAGCATTAGTAGAGTTAGGAAGTAGAGGGAAAGGGGCTGGAGGGACCATGAAGTCTGTTAATCATTCAAAGACAAGATTGCTGCCCTCAAGAGAGCTTCCAGTAGAGGTTGGGTAGCAAGGCTTGGAAGAGAAAATATTCTGGTCTGAGCTGTAACAAGATTACTAATGTCACACAACTGCTCACAGATCTAGCCTCACTGGTGACACAGTTACAGCCACATGGCCACACAGAAACCCAGGCACCCAACACCACAGCACAGACACGTGCAAATGTACAGACACCAAACACATCAATCCACACTCTCTCCCACTGGGGGAGCTCGGTCTCCTCACACTCACACAGACACACATCCCTCATTCACAAGACAGTCTTTCCTTAGTATCTACAGGGATTGATTCTAGAACCCCAATAGATGCCCAAATCTGTAGACGTTCCAGTCCATTATATACAATAGCACAGTATTTACCCATAACCTACACAGTCCCTCCCATGTACTTTATACTGTCTCTACCTTACTTATGGTACCCAAAACAACATCATTGCTATATGAATAGTTCTTATATTATATTGGGTTTTATTTGCTTTATTTTTCATTGTTGTATTATTTTCCTTATGGTTTTTCCCAAATACTTTTGATCCATAATTGGCTGAACCCGCACAGGTGGAACCCACAGAACTTGAC
This sequence comes from Arctocebus calabarensis, assembly GCA_963573935.1. Classification (NCBI taxonomy): domain Eukaryota; kingdom Metazoa; phylum Chordata; class Mammalia; order Primates; family Lorisidae; genus Arctocebus; species Arctocebus calabarensis. Next base: position 13,161 of record CAUYON010150863.1, on the reverse strand, counting down.
TCACTCATAACACATGTGCACACACACAGATTTGAAGATGTAAAACAGAGCAAGTCTTCATGGCTGTAGGAGGATTGCTTTGTTAGTGGAAGCTGTGTAGCTACAAGAACCAAATCAGAAGAGTATGTTGTGTGAAAATCAGATTAGAGAAGGTTTTACGAAAACATTGCAAAATGTATGATAGTGGTCTTATTCCTAAGCTGAGAGCTTCCTTTTTGCTCTTAAGGTTTATGTGCATGTAGGCGAGTGGTTTCTTTATTTTCTGGGTGTTCTTTACACCAACTCATACATTTTCTGATTTGATCATCATCTCAACCCTGAGAAAAATGTAGGGCTTTGGATATTATTATTCCCGCCACACAAATGAAAACACCAAAGCTCATACAGGAAAATGGTCTTGCTCAAGACCACATTGTTAATAAATGGTGAGACCAGGATTCAAAGTCATATCTGTCTGCCTCCAAGGCAGTTACTCTTCCACTGTCATGTGGTATTGGAAATGACTCACAAGCCTGGGGTTGCAATGATTTTTTTTTAAGTCTTTATTGCACAGAAACAAGGAAGAATTGTTAAAGCTGATGAAAAGGATGCCATAGCCATTATTTCTTTTTCTGTATCATTTTTTAAGGACAGTTCCAATTTTTAAATTGTGGAGAAGAAAAGAGAAGAAAGCGTGGCTATTATTTGTTCAAATAATGGAAGCAATGAAAAGATGCTGAGGTCCTCTAGAATAGAACAAGAAAAGCTCTTAGGAAAGAATTTTAAAGCTTCAGAGACAAGCATAAGAGAGAGGGAAGGTCACTGGGAACATCAGAGAAGGAAAATGGAGAGCTAAGTAAGGTCCAAGTTTCCCATCATCAAAACTATTTTTATTCCCATTTTCCTCATTGCAGAGTACCCCAGCTGGGTGACAGGGGCACCTTACTCATACTGGTGCTATGGGCACAGCAGTAAGGAGTGTTAGGGTCACAAGGACCACAGATAGTTAGTCTGAACTATATCCATTTCTTCCCCAACAGGCTCTAAAAGAACAGGAGTTTGGACTTTCACACCAGCGAGCTTGTAAGTATGTTCATTTTTAACGCCTTTTCTTGTGGGGAACAAAAAACTTTCTAGTAGTTTCTAGTAGTAGTTGGTCTTTAATGTTTCTAGTAGTAGTTGGTCTTTAATGACCAAGTCGCTAAGCTAAGAGATGCAAAGGAAGTCCCCTCCCTAGGCACTAAGAAGGCAAAATGGCCATAGCCAAGTGCCTGGCCTTTGGAGACAACAGTCTGAATTCAAACCCCAGCTCTGGGATTTACTAGCAATATAACCTTTGGGCAAATAATTTCACCTGTCTCTGCCTCCAACTTACCTATGTAACTGGTTATAATAGTACCTACCCAACAGTGTTAGTGTGAATTAAATCGACTAATTCCCATAAAGGGGTTAAAACAATGGGTAGTACATCAAAAGTGCACAGTGGACTTTTGCTTTTTACCATCATCAACATCATTTCTATTGCTAAAGATAGAACATACTTAATCCAATATAGTCATCTCTGAGAACCAAAGGGAAATTCTGAGGTCTTCCTGAGCATTAATGGGGAATCAGAGGTCCAGAGAGGAAAAGGACCCATCAAGGTCATATAACTGCAGAGCATTTCCCCTGTGCACTCCCCATCCCATTTCTGTTGGGGCAGCCATACACTCAGTGATGTAGTTAAAGTGCCCGTGAAGAAACCAAAACTCCAATTAGCTCCCAAGGAACCAGCCTGAGCAAAGGAGCAGCAAGTTGGGTTTCACTGATCTCTGACCACGTGCCAAGAATCATACTGAACAGTCTCCATCTGTGGCAGGGATGGGTGACTGTGCCCATCTTAGAGATGAGAAAACAGAGTCTCAGAAAGGCTAGATAACTTGCCCAAAGCTGTGAGGCAATTCACTGGCATTCAAGACTCTGCTCTGAGTCTCCCCTGTCCTCAGTGATACTTACTGTGGGTACCACATTCCAATTCCAAACCCACAGAGAGTGGACCAGATCAAGCTGGAAGAGATGCTCCTCTCCTGTCCCAGGTACCCTACAACTCCCAAAGTTCCCTCTTCGGTCATGTTTTGAATCATCCCAAGCACATTTCTCCTTCCTTACAGACACATCTTTCAGAGATGATGGAGATAAGCCAAGGGCACACCTTACAGGTAAGCCTCCCTCGAGTGTTCTCCAGGAGACCAGGGGCCATGCTCCTGAGATATGGTTCAGCATATGTACCAAAACTCACTCCAGAAGCTTAAAACTGGAAACTACATCCCTTGGTAACAGATTCCTCCTCTCATTGGAGGGTTTTTGAATGTCTTGATCCTTGGCAGCTGGTCGGGGGGTTGCACCCATGTCTTGTGGGCACTTACTTTTGTTTAATTGTTTTTTATATATATATATTTTTTTTTTTTTTTTTAGACAGAGCCTCAAGCTGTCACCCTGGATACAGTGCTGTGGCATCACAGCTCACAGCAACCTCCAATTCCTGTGCTCAAGCGAGTCTCTTGCCTCTGCCTCCCAAGTAGCTGGGACTACAGGCACCCACCACAACGCCCAGCCATTTTTTGGTTGCAGCCGTCATTGTTGTTTGGCAGGCCTGGGCTGGATTCGAACCCGCCAGCTCAGGTGTACATGGCTGGCACCTTAGCCCGTTGAGCCCAGGTGCTGAGCCTATTCATTTATTTATTTATTAAATGATAACTGTGTACATTGATGCATTTATGGAGTTCAGTGTACTGATTTAATATACAGTGTGAAATGCTTACATCGAACTGATTAACACCTCCATCACCTCGCTTACTTATTTGTTGTGGTAAGACTATACTCTTCTTTTGTGGGCACTTTCTTATGGATTCTGTCAGCTCTCTTCCTTTCTCTCCTTTCTCTCTCTTTCATTCACACACACAGTCATTCAGAAATGGCTTTCCTCAGACTCAGAGCTTCAGATAATTCTGGATCTGGTCACAAATGAAAGTTCCCCCGAGTTGCCGATCTATCCAGACCATCTGTCCCCCATTCGAGATGATGACATTACTGAATATTTACATTAGGGAAGGTTTTTCCTAAGAATTTTCATTGACATGAAGCTATCAAGAGGAATTCATACTATCACCAGTTGGCCAGTTTCCCAAGGCTAGTGTGGAAATTCCAGGCACTCTCACCTAGAGTTCATACACATCTGAGACTCCAGGGGAAAGAGCAAGACAGTGCAGAAAGATAGGTAAAAACCTGTTGGAAACCTAGAGCAGGAAAAGCAAGCGTATTCTCCTGACCTATAAGAAAATTTACAGACTGCAGGGGGATATCCTTGTGATCTAAGACATTGCCATTTCTAAGAAGAAATTGTTTGTGGTCAGTCCTGAGTGAGGATTAGGACCAAGGAGGAGCCAAGTTGCCATCACTTAGCCCTTGCTTATATGACAAGCATTGTGTTCTGATGGATCGGTGGGGATAAAATGGTTCACCTAATAATTTATGAGGCAAAGGATGGGGATTTTGAAGGTCTGGTGTCTGGCCTTGTCATAGGTCCACAAGAGGGGCAACTGTAAAGAGTCTTATCTATGCCATTTGGGGAAGGATAATTATTTGCAGTAAGCCATTTTCCTGAACATAAAAGAGTGGGAGGATTTCTTAGCCTTCACTGTTTTCCAGGATCGTAAGACTCAGGTAAAATTCAAAATTGTCAGGTCATGCAGCTCAAGGTCAGAGAGGCAAAGTAGTTTGCCCCAGATAACAAGCCTAAGATGCTCCTCTCTTTGAACAACTGTGTACCTCCACTCATATATCCTTTCCTCAGTCCTCCCCAAGGCACTCATCGGCTGTTTATTATATTCAACCATTTTTCTCTCCTTTGAACATGATATCAGACTTTTTCTTAAATCAAAGTCCACAGGTTCCAACAGGAGCAAATTAAACTTCTCTCTTGTCCTTGCAGTTATGAAACAAACTCCCACAAAGCCCTTACAAAATCAGTTTCCAGCTCTGCACTGGGAGCATGAACTTGGCCTGGCCTTCACCAAGAACAGGATGAACTACACCAATAAATTCCTAGTGATCCCAGAAACAGGAGAATACTTCGTCTACTCCCAGATTACATTCCGAGGGCCCGCCTCCGAGTGTGGTGAGATCAGCCGAGGTAGCCAAAGAAAGAAGCCAGACTCCATCACTGTGCTCGTCACTAAAGTAAAAGACAGGTACCCAGAGCCCACCCAGCTCCTGATGGGGACGAAGTCGGTGTGTGAAGTAGGCAGCAACTGGTTCCAGCCCATCTACCTAGCGGCCATGTTCTCCTTGCAAGAAGGGGACAAGCTGGTGGTGAACGTCAGTGACATCTCATTGATAGATTACACAAAAGAAGATAAAACTTTCTTTGGAGCCTTCTTGCTATAGGGGCAAAGCAGAATCATTATGTGATGGTCCTCCGTCATCTCATTCCTAAGTTTCTCCAGTCATATATAATCATAACCAAGGATTTAAGGGGGTGGAGGTCCGGGGAAGGGTGCATTCCTCAGAGACAGTGGTTTAGCTTGGACATTTAAGGCCCCAAAGTTTACACTTCACATGTGTTACTGATGAGAATACTAATTGGAAAAGTCGCCAACTGAATGAATGGATGATCTACTTGCGTCAGGATTTAAAGAAGGATATCTCCACACCCTCTTGCTATATGTATTTGTCACCAGAGGCTCAATTATTGTTTAATTTGATCATAAATTTGCTTCAGTTCAGGACCTTTGAAGAAATGGCAAAGAATGTTCTAGAAAACAGCGTAAAGTCTTTGGCAGCAAAATCTTTCTTCGGTTTCTCCATATACCTTCATGCCTTGCCTAAAAATGATGAAAAGAGAATTGGTCTCATAAATGTTCTCAAAAAAAGGAATAGATTTGCATACCAACTACAGCATATGAAAAAAGCAACTTTTCTGTTGATTGTGTGCACAGACATCAAAATAACCAAATATGAGTTTTATATACATATCAAAATTACAGCAATAGCATTTAGTCAGTAGTTTTCTTGAGTACCTATTATGCTCTGGGTACTACCTTAATCCAGACAACCCTATGAATAACAAGACAGACTCAACTCAAAATATGAATGCCACTCAACACTTCCTGGTCAAATATAAGTCATCATACTCTAAAGAATAACTCCAAGTCCTAAAAGAAAAAAACAATCATCCGAAACTGTTACATAAGATTTCTGGCTCTTTCTTGACTGTGTAAGATATCCAACTGATTCAGGTGCTCAAGAAATCTGAAGACCAATTTCTAGCTAACTAGACCAACGGTACAACATCCTTGCTTCATGCCAGGAGACAGTGGACTTACTCCCTGGAGGTCAGAGGAAAGAAGTCAATCACCAAACCTGGAGAAGTAAACCTAGATCTGCTCTGAGGTTTGATTTATGACTTTATATACAGAGTGTTATATGAGAATTTTTCCCATAAAATATTCAAGGGATTTAAATATGGGATTAGCTAATCAGCCTTGCCAAGGCTACTTCTCTGGAGAAGAGGCTGGGTGTTGAAAAAGTCTCTTCTGTTTTTCAGTTGGTTCCTATCGTCTGATCTGTATGATTTTCTTGCACTGATATGTCAAGTATGGGAGGGTAGCTTTGCTCTCTTAGATTTTGTTGACTTGTCTATAAAGCAAGAATTCACCAGTTTGTTTCCCAGGATCAAATGAGTTCTTGGGAATGAAACGTGTGAACGTCATGCATTTTGTATAGTCTGAGTATTTTGGTGTTGCATGGCCAGAAACTACTAGCATATTGGCCTCTATTACAAATGCTCCCTACCCTAGGAGACCACGTAGATGGGTCTAAGAGCAAACTTGATGCCAAAATCACTCTTAGTCTGGTTGCCAGGAGGCAGCAGAGGCAGAAAGATCCATGAGTGAATCCTGAGCACAATGACCAGTGCAGTAGTATTATTCCATAAGTATTTGTTGAGTTGTAATTAATACAAACTAATTTCCAGTTTCTCAGTTGGAATGTTAAGGCTTAGTATGTTCTTTATCTTCTCCTAGGCTAATTTATACCTGTTTCTCACCCTAAGCTTCTCCAGGCAGTCAGTATGGGACTCAGTGGGAACACAAGGAAGGGTGTGGTTCACCTGGTTCACAAGAGTCTTCATAGAGGAAGTGAAGCCTGAAAGAAGGTGGGTGGACCCCAGATGGCCACGGGGAAAGGGCATCTCAGATGGAGGAATTACCCTTGGCTTAAAGTAGAAAAGAAAGGTTTCTTAGTAACTCTAAAACTAGCTTGACAAGAGAATGTTCCTTCAGCCAACTCCTAGGACAACATTTATTATTAGCTCAAAAATCTTTCCTCAATGACTGTAGTGGGTTCCATCATAAGAACTAAATTCCACTAAGAAAATAAAATGCTCTATCTGCACCTGTCCCTGGTGTATGAGAGCACTAGCCACCTGGACGTGGGGAAAAGATCAGTACAGGAGAGCCCAGAGTAACCCCTTCAAACTTGCCCAGTGCGCCTTAGGAGACCTGCTGGATTTAGAATTTTATCCAAGACAGGAGTTTTCTAACATCCTAAGACATTTGAAACTTTAGAAAAATCCCTGCCCTATATATTTTTTATTCCTGTCACAAGCTTGTTTATCAATTAATGTATTGTAGCCCAAGTTTACACTGCTGATTTTGTTAAATTCTGTATAACATAGTATGTCTTTTATTATGCACAAGGGCACAGCCAAGAATTCCTTATAGGACTCAAGTGAAAACTTCTGTTTCTCCAAGGCATTATTGCCATAGCAAAAATTAGTATACTATTTTTAAAAATGAGGTGGAAGAATGCTTTAGAAGAACATGTTATGATCCCTTAAACGGGGCTAATGAGGGGAAACATTCAAGGGGTTAGAAAGTAGAAAGGCACTTGCTCTAGAAAATAGTTAATTTAGGAGTGAAATGCTTACTGGTTAAATGTCTTTCAAAAGGCTGAATTCAAATCAATTCCACAAACATTTACCGAGTACTTACTTGCCCTGAAGACATAGAGATAAATTAATTTAGGCTCAGATGAGCTTATTTTAACTACTCGGCCCTTCATTGTGTATAGATTCTTTAATTTAACTTTGTTGTATTAGCTAATTGATTAGCTAACTCTAGGCACATTTTAGGATATTTTCTCATAAGAAAATGGGTGCCATTTGATGAAGGATGATTACTAACAGAATGAGTTGTGTTTACTCTAAGTGGTTTTTTAAAATAACTATTCGAGGACAGTCTTTCCATAAATAAAAGTAGAAAAAGAAAAAGACACCATTTTCTATGATGAAATCCATTATTTAAGTCACATGCAGAGACAGGTTTTTATTCTCTGGACTCAATTGATCATCAGCACCCTTAAAAATATTAGAATTTTATGAATGACCCAGACCTGCTTTGAAAAGTCTGTTTCTCAGCAAATACAGAAACCGTGTTCAAAATGCTGTCGTCACTAACTTTTTGACCCCAGCATGGTTTAGATCTATTTGGCAGAGAAGGATTACTTAAATTACTAAAATTTCTAGAAGGAAAGGAAAACGTATACCTTTTCACTTCCTGAAATATGTCAGGTTTGGGTCAATAGCATGCCAGAAGCCAGGGCTCCATTTCAACCTGAGCTACATCACCCCAGAGAAAATTCCACCTCTGTGTTTGTCAATAATCCTTCTGGATTATAAAAGTTCGGCTAACTCACTGTGAACAAAGCACGGCCACTGCCAACACTCTCTTACAAGGTATTTTCCCAAGCCCTTACTCAATCCTGTTTCCATGATTGTGACATTGGGGATTAATTCTGCAGGACTAGACTGTTTATATTCTGTACCTTAAAAAAAAAATGCATAAAGAAGTCACTTGCCTTAAAATTATGTTTTACTCTCCTAAGGCCCAGAGTCCTGGAAGTGTTTTGTCATTTTTGGCAGAATTTTGTTAAGTACACATCATTACCCTGGACACTAACATCATTGCATCATATTGGCAGCTGGGCCTAGAAATAATTCAGTGAACTGTTAACCCCTTGAATCCTTCTGCACCAGTGGTAAGGGAGTGTGAGTGACAGCAGCTTTATACACACTGTGCCACACTGTACCAACTTATTTTAAACTTCTAAAGCTTTGTAGCACGTTTGCTTCCCACACTATTTATCTCCCCATTTTAAGATGAAATATCTCCACCAGCCTGGATAGGAGAAGTTACTTGTCCAGGGCCACACAATGAACTAAAGGCATCCTACAGCTAAGATGCTGTCTTCTTGAATCATGGTCCCAGACTCATCCAATTCCCTCTACTCTTAACAAGTAACATTCATTTAAATGACTGGAGGAGAAATTGGAGGGAGAATCTTCAAATAACTATGGGGCAACATGGAAGCAGGGAAGAGATTCTTCCATGCCTCCCCAGAGGAGAGAGCTGCAGTTACAGAGTCACATCTCTCTGGCTTGATACCGAAAGGAACTTTCTACTCCAAACGAGAATTTTTCCAGCTAGTGATTTTTCAGTCCCTAAATATATTCAAGCTTATCACCAGGGTTTCTTCATTGAACTTGTGGGACGGATTGAGACAAAGGAATTCTAAGGTCTTTTCCAAATCTATGATTATGTGGCCATTTTTTAATTGACGTCCCTGGATTCTATTTAATCATTAATTCTATTTAATCATAATCATTGTTCTATGTTATCATTAATGAATCCTTGTCAAGAGTTCAGTGGCTTCCACCCTTGGAGGAGCCATCATTTCCCTACTTGTTCAGAGAGGATCCACCAGAATATGACTCTGTGATCTTGGCCAACAGAGAAATGTCCTGGGGCTTTAGACACGACAGGATTTGTGTCTATCTATTCTAAGTTACATCATTTCAAGGATGAAGAAACCCAGGCTCAGAGAGGTGACATAGATAATGGCCCACTGCCAAACAGTAGCTGGTTGGAATGCCTAGACTAGAATCTGTATCCCTTGACAACAAGCACAGGGTTAGGAGGCACATGAATCACATCTTTCTGTGAGCATCTGTCACGTGATGGCCTTTACCTAAATGCCAGAGGATCCAGAGGGAACATGACAGACAAGTTCTGCTCTCATGGTGTGTGCGTGTGGAGGTGGAAAACACAACGTCGAGTAAATAAAGTAGCCAAACTTAATCGAGTGATTTTATTCTTAAAGTCATTAAAACATGTAATTGTCCCCAATTTCAGTTTCAGGGGTGTACAGAATGAACCAATGTAGGTATTTATGTGGTTTTAGTAATAAGCCCCATGTGCTTTTATTGATTTTATGTTTTATGTTAAAACATCAATCCCAAAGTAAAATGCATATTGTATGTTGTGAGACATGTACTTAACGGTATGCCTCCCACATCTTCAGGGCACTACCGTATGAATTCTAATCTCTGTAAATGAAGTCTTGTATGTGTTCGTGTATTTAACACATGTAACTTAATAAACTAGCATTGAATTTGAATGCTCATTGTCAATTCTTTTATTGATCTGTTCATTTAGGTTTCTTTCTAGATTATGGTCCAAGGGTAATCTCTTGGGCACTTAAAAAAATACATTTACTTCCCTATGTACTTGAACGCAACATGATAGCTGACTTTCATAGGTTATAACAGATCTCACAGCAAATTCACTGTGAAACACCACACAGATGGTGCCACTCACATCAGATGGGGGAAAGGGAGGTAAAGAGAAACTATAGGGTTCCTTTTATGAATTAGGAGACTCTGCAGGTCAGTGGCTTAATCTCTATCAAACAACCCTGAAATAGGGAGGCCAGAGAGACCCATGGCACTTCTTGATGGAGACAGAATTTAAATCTAGGTCAGTCTCTGACAGCATACCCTGCTGCCTTTAATAAAAACAGCAATCAGCAAAACTCAAAAGGGCTCAACTCCTTCCGTCCCATTTCCCAGAGCAGTAGCCCGGGTCACTGTTGGTGTTCAGTTAGTGTTAGGCTGTATCATACAAAATTGCTATTTCTGAGAGGCAAAAGGAGCTACATGTCAGATATGTCACTTGTTTCCACCTAATGGTTGCAGGCAAAATCAAACATTAAGGGGGAAGAGGTGTCTAAAACTTTGCCTCCTAGGGGGGAACGGGGGAAGGTATTGATGTCCTTATGAAACGCAGTTCTCACATGACCTTGAAATTTAGTTCTGGGAGTGATAAGAACAAAACATTTTTTATACTTGTGGAGAGAAGTGAATTATTTGTCCTAAATATTTAAAAAATCAAGTATCAGCAAAAGTCATCACGCTAGTTCTCCAGAGGAAAAATATTGGTCGTCTTCTAATCTAGGTTACCCAAGATAATTTTTTCAATCAATTCTCAAAAGGATTCTCCATCCTAGGAATGCTGAAGCACAGAGACAAAACCACCCAATGTCTCACCTTGTGTTTGTCCAGTTGTCCACAGGGGATATGCAATGTCTAGTCAGAGGCCAGCTAATCAGGGGTGCTGTCTGTGCTGATTTGTTGGACATGTTTGATTCTGATTGACTGATGCTCAGACTGTACTGGTTGTTAGATATTTTGATGACTCTCCTTGTTTACATTGCTTCCAACCCCCTGATCTCACACACATCATCATCATTATCATCATCATCATAAACCACAGTATCAAAATCCCAGGGTGGAACTGTAGAAGGTGCAGCGGATCATGAGTGGGCTGACCTCTGTTTCAGGCCCAGGTCTGCCAAGCTGGAAAATTGGGAGGCCTCAGGCCAACCACTGCTATAGGCCTCAGCTTCCCCTTCTGAGACTCTAGAACAGGGGTTCTCAAACTCCGGCCCGCGGGCCACATGCTTCAGTGTGAATTATGTTTGTTCCTGTTTTGTTTTTTACTTCAAAATAAGATATGTCCAGTGTACATAGGAATTTGTTCATAGTTTTTTTTTTAAACTATAGTCCAGCCCTCCAACGGTCTGAGGGACAGAGAATTGGCCCCCTGTTTAAAAAGTTTGAGGATGCCTGCTCTAGAAGAAAGACAAATGAAGTCCCTCCCATTTGCAATTTAGAAATAGGTCTCAATAATTCCATGTTAATACTATGTAAGTTTCAAATAAGTGCACGCAGACATTTTGCCTCTTCAGCACAGGGAATGGGAAGATAACCGGAACCAAGCTATTCCTCCATGACAGCATCTGTGTTCCCTTGGCAGCCCCCTCTTCATTCCACCACCCTCATGGGCTGATTGATCCTGGGCCTTCCCACCTGCACTTACAGCTGGTGTTTCCTGTGTCCTTAGCCTATGTCAGGCATTGAGCTCAACTCTTTGCACAGTGCATCTTATTTCACAATGCAATAGACCTGAGAGATTAAGTCCACTCCCAGAATGACTCCTTTCAAGCAAGATTCCAACTCAATAAGGACAAAGGCACCCACCTCTCAGTTTATTATCAACAGTGAGTAACAAGAGCTACCATTTGGGGGGCATTTATAGTGGTAAGCACTTTTCCTGTATCATCTCATTTAATCTTCAATCAAAGGCTAATTTCCTGGCTCCAAGTCAATAAGCCACATCTTTTCCTTCAGAGGTGGGCATTCCAGGAAAGGACCACCAAATCCTCATAAGATGACTAGGTCTTCTATTCAAAGCAGTGACCACTGATTGCACACTCTGACCCCCACAGGGTTTCAAGGATGTCCTCCTTTCTTGAATGCCTGGTCCTGCTTTGTGCTCCATTCCTGATACCTGGTATAGAAATACTGGCGCTACCATTATCCTGTCAACCCATCCTAGCCAACACTGGGGAGTTTCATCACTGGCCACACCTAGCCCTTAGCCCCAGCTACAAACCACAGAACCATCCTGGGGGATGGTTTCCTTTCCTTTCCCCAGCCCCAGGATCCTGTCACCATCCACCCAGGCTGGCCTCTAGAGACCCACATTGACTTTGTCAATGTTCTCTATTCTGCTTTTGACAACCACAGAAAGATCTGAGCACCTTGTGCCAAGCACTATGCCAAGCACTTAGCAAGCACAATTTCCTTTTATCATCATGGAACCCTGGGGAGTAGGTGCCTTAATCATCATGACTGTTTTGCAGATGAGGCTCGGTGATGCATAGTGACTTGAAAGCCACACAGCGAAAGTGATAAACCTGGATTTGGACCCATCAGCATCTCAACCACGGTCTTGCTCTGCCGCTCATCCCTGCCTCTTACCCTGTATAGTCTGGGGCAAATCATTGTGATTTGGCCTCGATGAGCATTTCAAAGTTCACTTCCAGCGTGAAAATTCTAGGATTCCAGTTGAAATGCCAGAATCATCCTCATGCCCAATGAGTAAGGGGACATTGTACCAGGAACCCTCCCCTCCTTAGGCTGTGCATTCACCCCAGGGGACCAGGAGGCACCCCTAGAGCTTCCCCCTCAGAAAAGATGTTAGACTGGCTCCATGGTCACCACAGTGCTTTGCAGAACAATAGTTCCCAATGTGGCTACACATTGGTGGAAGTGGGGTGGGATAGATTAAAAAGCCTTGCATCTCACCCATACCCTAGACCAGGTGTCCCCAAACTTTTAAAACAGGGGGTCAGTTCACTGTCCCTCAGACCTTTGGCGGGCTGGACTACAGTTTTAAAAAATAACTATGAACAAATTTGTATGCATACTGCACATATCTTATTTTGAAGTCAAAAAACAAAATGGGAACAAAAACAATATTTAAAATGAAGAACAAATAAAGTTAAAACAACAAATTTACCAGTATTTCAATGGGAACTATGGGCCTGTTTTTGGCTAATGAGATGGTCAATGTCCAGTTCCATATTTGTCACTTTTAGTGGTAACAAGTGATGCAAGTGTGCAACAGTTAGTCTAGATCTGGTTGGAGATTTCAGATGTTTCATTCTGGAAAATGCTGTTCACAGACATAAGTGCTGCCAAAGATGGTTGCCATTTTGAGCGCATGGTTCCTGAGATTAGGATATGTCTCAGAGGGGAGAGATGCATAGAAATTAGTAAGGCTGCCTGACTTGAATGCATCTTGCAGAGAGTCACAATTTTGCAGTTCAGCCAGTTCCATTTGGTAAATTGTATCCACATTTTCTTTTTTTTTTTTTAATTTCAAGATACTTTATTCTTAAAACAGGTCACAACACTAAGTTTTTGGCCCATTCTGCCACTGTACAAGCTACAAATGCTTG
>CAUYON010150862.1:0-58767 GCA_963573935.1 Arctocebus calabarensis | reverse complement strand
CACACCTGGCCTAAAATTTCCCTCTGCGTGTCAAGTAACACTTTCTTTCTTTTTTTTTTTTTTTTTTTTTTTGAGACAGACCCTCAAGCTGTCACCCTGGATAGAGTGCTGTGGCATCACAACTCACAGCAACCTCCAATTCCTGGGCTCAAGCGAGTCTCTTGCCTCCGCCTCCCAAGTAGCTGGGACTACAGGTGCCTGCCACAATGCCCGGCCATTTTTGGTTGCAGTCGTCATAGTTGTTTGGCGGCCCTGGGCTGGATTCGCACCTCCCAGCAAAGGTGTATATGGCTGGCGCCTTAGCCTGTTGAGCCACAGGCACCAAGCCCAAGTAACACTTTCAAAGTCTGTTTTGTGTGATATTAGCCATTTTACTTTCCTGTGGTGGATATTTGCACAACAGATTAACATTTCCATTTTTTAAAAAAAAATTTCCACTTTTTTACCTTCAGTCTGTTTGTTTCTCTGAATCTAAAGTGTGTCTCCCATAGGCAGCATGTTCTAAGTGGGATCATGTTTTTTAAATTAACAATCTCTGCCTTTTGATTGGATTGTCTAATCCATTTACATTTAACTTTATCATTGATACAGTTGAACTTATATTGTTCATTTTGCTTTTTCTATGTTTTATGCCCTTTGTATTTCTCTGTTTCTCTTTGATAGCTTGTTTTTTAGCTAAATAAATTAAATATTTATTTACCCAATAACTATTTTGTGATATAGCATTTTACTATCCTTACTGATATTTTTACTTTTGGGTTTTTTTTTTTTTTTGAGATGGGGTCTTGCTCTGTTGTCCAGGCTGGAGTGCAGTGGCATAGTCATAACTCATAGCAGCCTTGAACTCCTTGCTCAAGCAGTTCTCCTGCCTCAGCCTCTTAAATAACTGGGACTACAGATGTGCACCACCACACCTGGTTAATTTTTCTGTTTTTTGTGGCGATGGGGTCTTGCCATAATTGCTTAGGTTGGTCTCAAACTCCTGGCCTGAAGCAGTCTTCCCACTGTGGTCTCTCAAAGTGTTAGGATTATTTATAGTCATGAACCATTTTGCCCAGCCAGGCCTGTGTTTTCTTATATAAAATAAGGGACATTACATTGTATGATCTGTAGGAGCCTTCTATGATCAAAGTAATATTAGGATTCTAGAGAGGCAGGAACACTTATGGCTTTGTTAACGCTTATGCACATCACATTTTTAACAGGAACAAGACCTGGTCGGGTGCCCAGTTTGTGTCGGAGCGAAGCAGTGTGTTGGTGTTTTTGCCAGGTGTGAATGTCATGATTTTGTGACCTGGAATTATAATACTCCGGATAGAGGCTAAGTTTGTGCCTAGCACATATTATGAAAAATAGTATTCACCGTATGTGTTTATTCTTTTTAAATATTAAGAATATGAAAAATGTGACTTTTAACCCTTGTATTCCTAAAAGATTACTTATTGATAATGAAGAGTTCTATGTTTTGAAGGCAGTCTTTCCACCTTTAGAATTTCCAGTAAAATATTTGGCTTTCTTAAACTTGGCATTTCATCAAGTATGTGGTTATAAATGTGGTTATAAATGTGATGTGGTTATAAATGTGATGTAATCATCATCAATCTGCATTAAAAGCTTATTTAATAACATAAAACATATTGTTATTTAATACCATGAGAATCATCAGGGGTCTTTCAGTCCCTTTCTCAGTGTTTGTGAAAATAGGCTCTTAAAACATCTTTCTGATAAGATGAATTTATGTTAAATTGTACTTTTCCAAAATGGTTTAATTGCTTTAACAAGAACTGTAGATTGATGAAAGATTACATCAGTTATTCAGGTATTTTCGTGTTAACATTTGTCTAATAAATGTTTATCAAGTCACTACTCTGTGCATGGTATCATATTAGAGAAAAAAATTACCAAAGCAAAGCCACATTGATGTTAGTTTGAGAATACCACGGTGAGATACTTTTTAACTGCTAAACATTGCTCAAAGGAAATATTTATAAGTGATATTTCATACTTAGGTTTATTGTCTTTTTTATTTAGGTTTATGTGAATTCAAGTTTGCCATATATTTATGTATTAACTGACGTTCTGTGAAGTTCTGTGTTATTTTCCTGGGGCTGCTGTAACTAAGTGCCACAAACTGAATGGCCTACAACAGCAGTTGTTTCTTCTCTCACTGCACAGCATCAGGGTGTTCCCAGGACTAGACTCTGCGATTCTGGCTAGAGCTCTCCTGGCCTCTTCCTGGCTTCTGGGGGTGGTCATCAGCCCTTGGTGTTACTTGGCTTGTGACAGCGTGGTGCCATCATTGTGTCTGTTTCTTGTCTAAGTGTCTCTATCTCTCTGTTCATGTCTATCTCTGTCCCTGTGTCTCTGTCTCTGTCCCTGTGACTGTGTCTCTGTGTGTCTCTGTCCCTGTGACTGTGTCTCCGTGTCTCTCTGTCTCTGTGTCTGTCTCTGTGACTGTGTCTCTGTGTCTGTCTCTGTGACAGTGTCTCTGTGTCTGTCTCTGTCTCTGTGTCTCTGTCTCTGTCCCTGTGACTGTGTCTGTCTCTGTCCCTGTGACTGTGTCTCTCTCTGTCTCTGTGTCTCTGTCCCTGTGACTCTGTCTCTGTGTCTGTCTCTGTCTCTGTGTCTCTCTCTGTCTCTGTGTCAGTGTGCTGCCTGCCTGCCTGCCTTCCCCCTTCCTTCTTAGAAGGACACCAGTCATTTTGGGTTCAGGGCCCACCCTGTTGCAGTCTGACATCACCTTAATTAATCACATCTGTAATAAGATCCCATTTTTAGTTATTGGGGTTAGTTTGGACTTCAGTGTTTCTTTTGAGGGGCCAGGATTCAACCCACAGCAGAGTTAAATACTGATGATGCAGGCCTTATATGTTAGTAAACATTATTTAAACCTAATTTAAAAAGCTAACTATCTTCATGACCAAGACTTTACAGTGTATTATGTTTTGATTGTAAGATTTTGCGTGATCATTATAGGAAATTTGGAAAAGCTGCATGGGAGGAGGGTGGGATATAAAGTTGCTCATACAGCCAGCACCTGGTGGGGAGTCATTGCTGTGGAAAGGAGAAGGGAAGAGTATTCCCCTCCCCCATATTTTTGGACTACTACTAATTAATGTCTGTGTGCATTTATACCTGTGATTCTAATAGACTTAGGTGCATAGGATAAAAAAGTAAAATAAAATGAATTGGTAGGACTTTCTTTGTAAAAGATGTAGTGACTTTAATGGTTGGCTTTTAGTAGTAAATATAGATTGGTTTATTCCCCTTCCCACTCAAGCACCATTTTTCTTCCTTAGGTCTGGGTGAAATAAACTATATGCATGAACTTCTCACAAACATGGTTCACAGAAGGTAATTTTAAAAATTATACAACTATACACAGCTATGATTTAAAAATAACAATAAAAAATTATACAACTGTATTTTTACTTTTGAACCATTGCATTGTTTCTGCCTTAAATAATTTTAGTTATCAATGAATAGTTTTTGTATCTCATGTGTATCTGTTCTTTTTGGATATTTTATTTTAGTAATTTCTTAGATTACAGGTATATCCGCTCCATTCAAGTGTGACTTTAGAAGAACAGAATAATGTATTTTTGAGTCCAGTCCCTGGGTATAGAAAGGTGAGAAAGCTTGGAAGACAAGTGCTAAGCACTTAAGGTAAATTTTTTTAGAGACTCTCCTGATGAAAAGTGTGAACATATCAGCGTCTTTCTGTGGTGTCTTCTGTAGCTGGTGGGTCATCACTTAGACGCTTGCCTGATGAGCCAGGTATGTTGTTATTTCCTCAGTTCAGAGATTTTGATGCCTTTGAGTTATTCTTTGACATGTCTCAAACTTGAGGATTGTTCTGGGGTCCCTACTGCTACTCCAGTGACTGGGGTAATCAGCCGTGTTCCCAGTCCTGCTTCTGGAGGATTCTTTGATCACAGGTCATGTGTGGATGATGGAGTCATCTTAACATGATTCTTTTAGAGCTGCTTAACCACTTAACCTGGGGACCCTGAGCTTGACTGCTATCTTGGGTTCTGTGAGAATGTTTAGAGCTCTAAGGGCAGCCTAGACCTTGCAGGGTATTGTAGGGCAATTACAGGTTATAGCCCTTCTTCTGAATGTCAACCTGGTCATGCTTTTTTGGCCCTGGACAATTCTGGGAATCCCCCAGATCCCCCGTGTCCAGGTCAGGAGCAGCTCTCTTTGCCCTGTGTCGTGCCCTACTTGCTTTTAAGCACCTGCCATGTTGTGTGTGGCTGGTTTTCCATACTTCAGGGCCTTCGTGATCATTTGTGACCTGTATAAGATAGAAAAATGTTAATTTCAAAATTTGAGTTGAGAATTTACATTAATAAGCACTTACGTAATTTTTGAGCTGGAGTTGTTTTTAAACTTTGCTTAATGTCCAGAACATAGTAGGACTATCAGCCTCTTTTTCTTGATGTTTGATAGATCATTCTGTCTACCAACATTGCAGAGAGCTCTGTCACGGTTCCAGATGTCAAGTATGGTGAGATGCTTCCTGTTCACCTCCCAACATAAAATGTAGTGCTACCTTACAGGCTTCTTGTTCCCACTCTCCCTCCCCATCTCTTCCTGTTTTGGAGGAGAACATCTAGAAAAGTAGATTCACATAGTCTCTCCCATTCTTTCAGTTCACCTCTTCTTCCTCTGAGCCATTTTGGGACATGTCTGTGGGTGCTTCAAGGGACCTGTGGGAAACACAGCTTTGGGCTGCCCAGGGAGAGCTCTGTTACTGGGAGGGGGAAGGGAAAGTGTTGGAGAAGGAGCCTAGGCTGCTTCTGTTCCCAAAGGCAGCTCAGAAGGGTACTGTGCCAACCCCGGAGCAAGCCAGGTGGTTGCCCTGCCTCTGCGTGCAAGCCCTGAGGTACAATGAGAGCCGCTTTGCTAGCTAGCTCTGCACCTACTTGCTCACTCTTGGGAGCCTGACACGTGTGCCAGGCCCAGTCCTCATGTGACTGCTCTGTGGGAGAGATCAGTGATTGGCAGGTAAAAACATATTTATAATTCAGATGGAAAGAAATATTACATAGAAAAAGAAATCAGGGAACAGGTTTACAGTTATTGGAAAGTGGTCTTTCTGGTAGAGTGATGTGGGGATAGGGATACCTCCTTGAAGAAGTGACATTTCAACAAAGACCACAGTTGGTTGATTGGGTCATGCAAAAATGTGGTCAGGCACAGGGGACAGCGTCGAGGAGCCACAGGATGACCAGAGTATCTGGAGCAGTGACCAGGGCAGGAGATAGTTGGCAGGTGTTTTGTGTCTGTGCTGGGTAAATAGCAGTAAGCAAAACAGACTGAAGTTTTTGTCCCAATGACACATTCACAGGTGGCTATTTGAAAGATAAGCAATAAATAAGGTAAAGAAAAGGGCGGCACCTGTGGGTCAGTGGGTAGGGTCTCGGCCCCATATACTGAGGTGGTGGGTTTGAACCTAGCTCCGGCCAAACCGCAACAACAAAAAAAATAGCTGGGCGTTGTGGTGGGTGCCTGTAGTCCCAGCTACTCAGGAGGCTGAGGCAAGAGTATTGCCTAAGCCCAAGAGCTGGAGGTTGCTGTGAGTTGTGACTCTACAGCACTCTACTGAGGGTGATAAAGTGAGACTCTGTCTCAAAAAAAAAAAAATGTAATAAGTCACACATGATGGTAAATATAAGAAAAAGCAGGGGAGTGTGGGGCAGGGAGTAGTAGGGAAGGCATTTGAAATTATAGGTAGAGCGTCAGGGAAGCAGAGGGTGACATTAAAGTTGTGTCATGGAGGAACATGTCAAATGTGACAATGGATCACGTAACAGCCAGACTGAAGACTGGCCACAATAAGACCAGTTTTGGGTGGCTCAAGGAGCAGGGGAGGTGATAAGGCCTCATGATGCTCTGGAGATGCTGGGTCTTTTGCTGTAGGGGGCAGAGGGAAGCTAGAGTGGGGACCTGCCATTGATCTCTGTGGGTGAGAGAAGGGTGCAGGGAAGGGTGCCCACACACCATCACTGAGGGCCTGAGGACAGGGCAGGCCTACAAGGAGAGTGGGCAGACTCCAGCCGGTCCTCCTCCTGTGCCACCCTCTCAGCCACTTAGGGGGAGGTGGGAGGAGCACAGTGATCCAGAGGACAGGGCCTTGAGCTTTGGCCTGCTTTTGCTTCCCCTCCTCAATTTGTGAGCTGTGCGGCAGGTGTGGGGCTGCCTCAGCCAGGGCTGTGGCAGAGTGAGCAGAGTGAGGAGGGGGGTCCCAGGGCTGTGTGAGGGTGACTGCCCTGGTGGCTCATGCACTTGAGGTCAGGTATCAGGAGGGCAGCAAGGCCATGGGGTGGCAGGTATGAGAGGGACAGGTGCTCCTCAGGTCCCTGTTGGCTGTAGTTGCTGGGAGAAGAAAGGCAGGAGTTCTGGTTCCAGGGACAGATGTTTCAGGTTGTGATCTAGGACGGGGGGAGGTCTGTGATAGGAAGCAGGTAGTAAGCTGGGGAGAGGGCAAGGTTCAGGGCTGAGAGGCTGAATGTGGCCAGCTTTGTTTCAGTGGGTACTGCAATCATCCAAATCATGGGGGTGTGGGGGGAGTGAGGACTGGGGGGCCAGGTGCAGCCAGAGGCAGGAGGTTGCAGTGAAGATGCCTCCGGATCCTGTAGGTTCAGCCAGGAGGGTGTGGGACAGAGGACAGCTCCTTCCTGTAGACACACTGGAGGGGCCACAGGTCTTGGCATCTGTGTTTTACAAATGAGGACACTGATGTGCAAGGAGACTCAGCTACACATCCGTCTCCCACTTCCCACGTGGACACAGGGACACACAGGAAGACACGCGGTGACAGACACAGGGCTGCATCCTGGCGGTCCAGCACAGTAGCCGTTCGAGCTGCTGTTTTCATGTTACTTGTTAGGGTCAGTCCAGGTGTGTCCTCCTTAGGGCACATTAGGTTTCACAGGCTGTGCCTTCTTAATGCCCAGAGACCCCTTAGTCCTTAGCAAGGAAGCATGTGACTGACTCACCGTCCTGGGCAGTGTGCTGTGTGCATGCTCCTCTTCACGCTTCACGCTGTTTTATCACTGTGAACTGTGATTTCTTATAATAATCTCTTGGTGTTGACATTCCTTTTTTTCAAATGGCAGTTATAGATTTTTGTTTGACTAGAACTCTGGTTTGTGATGAAGATACAAATTATCAGAGTCTGCGACTGAGTTGGGCCTCTAAGACCAGTTGTAACCAGAGAAAAGGTAAGACATTTGTGTCCAAGCACAGTAGTATGTCAGTGGTGACACGGGGCTCAGTCAGGCTTCTTTCCCCCTCCTGAAAGCAGTTTTAGGCAGTTTTAGCATCTCACTGTCAGAGCAAACCTTGCCCACCCCTCCTGTCCCATAGGTCTTCATGTGTGACCCCTAATCCCATGGTCTCAACATTGGCATTCTTTCACAGTGAAATTTAAAAATTTTTGGTGTGTAGTCATGGGGCCGAGTGGATCACTTACTACTTTTTGATAATCCTTTCTCTGATTTTTTTCCAAGTTTTGATCTTTTAAGGATTATTTTTCCTAAACTGGTTCTACAGAGAGTTCAGAATTTGCCACGTCTTCATGCATTTGGGACAGGTTAAGATCTTATGTGGCGGGAGGTAGCATCAGGGGACACCATTGCTTAGTGTGGACTGAGAAATGGCTGTGGCTTTTTTTTTGTTTTTTTAGATAGAGTCTCACTCTGTTGCCCAGACTGCAATGTGCTGGTGTCAGCCTAGCTCACAGCAGCCTCAAAGTCCTGGGCTCAAGGGATCCTCCTGCCTCAGCCTCCCAAGTAGTTGGGACCGGGGGCACCTGCTGCAGTGGCTGTTTTTCTATTTTTTGTAGAGACAGGGTCTCAACATCAGTTGAGTATACTTGTGTGGGCTCCCAAGTTTGCTTCCTTGGTCTGGATCTTTCCCTCCTCCAGGACCTTCCTCTCCTCATCACAGTGTGAAATAGTCTGAACCCCAAATAGAGTGCCGGTTCCCACTTTAGTCTTCATTTTCCAAAGAAAATGTTTTAGCTGTTCCAAGTTCTTTGCCCTTCCATATAGATCCTAGAGTAAGTTGTCTGGATTGAAAATGTTCCTTACAGTGTTGATGGGAGTTGTGTTGGGGTCACGTGGAGAACCAGCCCCTTCTGTGCTGAGCTGTCTGTGCATTTGTCTCTGTCCAGGCCCCTGTGCTTCCAGTGTTCAGATTTGTATTCGTCTATCAGGTTGAGAATGGCATTTGATCTGGAGAGGCAGTAAATGGCATTCAGTTTTGGTTTCTGTACACTCATTACTGGTATCTAGAGCTGTGATTGCTTTTGTGTGTTAATCTTGTGTCCTGTGTCTTTGCTGAACTCACCCATTAGTTGTAGGAGGGTTTTTTGGTTGGTTTGGGATTTTCTTTCTTTTTTTTTTTTGAGGCAGAGTCTCAAGCTGTCATCCTGGGTAGAGTGTCATGGTGTCACAGCTCACAGCAACTTCAGACTCTTGGACTTAAGCAATTCTCTTGCCTCAGCCTCCCAAGTAGCTGAGACTATAGGCGCCTGCCACAACATGCGGCTATTTTTGGTTACAGTTGTTATTGTTCAGCAGGCCCAGCTGGACTCAAACCTGCCAGCCTCAGTGTATGTGACTGGTGTCCCACTTGCTGAACTACTAAGGTGCCATGCTCTTTGGGATTTTCTTAGACTCTTCTGTCATTTTCACATAAGGTGGATGAGGAGGAGGTCCAGAGGCCCTGGCCATGAGGGGGCTGCCGGAGAAGGCCTGTGCAGGAAGGGGAGAAGTCCAGACACTGCTCAGTCTTTCCCCACCCATAGGCAGGGAAGGAAGGCTCCCTGGGCTGCCCCTTTTCTTTTGAAGCTGGGTGTTTATTAAGGACACTGCCCTGCCTTGGCTCTGTCTCCGTCGAAGGCATCCTGTGTTAAGAGAGAAGGGTGAGTTACAGGAGGAAGCAGTTTGTGTCCTGGGCTCCCGGTGCCCTGTGTGTCATCTCTCAGTTCTTGAATGGGAAGCACTGGGTCTAGAGGGTGCAGGGTGGGCAGGGTCGCTGAGGTCTATGGAAGGGCCTGTCACCACCCTTGACCCCTGCTATGAATGTACATTTGCAGGAAATGCATGTTATTTGAAATGTTTGCTTTTTATACCATGGCAGGGCCAACGTGGCTTTCTTTAGAAGTATGCATTGGATTTGGTAATGTGGGTCAGTAAGAGAGGCTTGCACCTGGTCTTACTTGGTAATTTATTCTAACATTTTAGCATAGCAGTATATTTAGACTATGAGTTTTTTTTTTTTTTTTTTGTGAGGCAGAGTCTCACTTTGTCACCCTGGATAGAGTACTGAGGCGTCATAGCTCATAGCAACCACCAACTCTTAGCCTCAAGTGATTATCTAGCCTCAGCCTCCCGAGTAGCTGGGACTACAGTAGCTGTCCCCACAGTGCCCAGCTATTTTTAGAGGCAGGGTCTCGCTCTTGCTCAGGCTAGTCTCAAACTTAGAATAAGACTAACTTATTTAGAATTCACTAACTTATTCTAAAGTTTTAACTGACCCAGTCTGGTAGAAGATAAGTAAGCTTTTTCTTAAATAATATTTAGTGGCTGTTCTTATATACACCTTCGTGCTGATGTTAAGGTGGTTAATGCCCAGTGGTGGTGCCTGTCTCCTGCAGGCCGTGCTGGACGAGTGTCCCGAGGGTACTGCTACAGACTGATCCACAGGGACTTCTGGGACAACTCCATCCCTGATCATGTTGTTCCCGAGATGCTGGTAATTTGCTTTGGTTATTGTCAAAGTTAATTTTTCATAGAAAGAGTTTTACTGAACAGTCTAATATGATTTTGAGTTCATATGGTTTTGATTCCAGAAAATCATTATCTTGCCTTCACTCTTGCCCCACACCAGCTTACCAGAGAGGCAGCCTCGGCTGTGGATGGAGCCTTCCCCACATTACACGTTCTTGACAAGAAGAGCATTGCCCTGTGTCTGGTTCTGAATAGGGTTGTCCTCAAAGCTGCATTTTTCTGTTTCCTTTTGTAACTAATAATCACAGGATCTATTTTTTATTTGCTTTTTATGTCTATCCTTATCTCTCTTTGCTCTTTCTCCCACTCTCTCGTCTTCTTTTTCTTCCTTTCCTTTCTGTTTTTTTTGTAGAGACAAAGTCTCAGTTTATCGCCCTGGGTAGAGTGCCGTGGCGTCACACAGTTCACAGCAACCTCCAACTCCTGGGCTTAGCCGATTCTTTTGCCTCAGCCTCCTGAGTAGCTGGTACCACAGACGCCTGCCACAACACTTGGCTATTTTTTGTTGCAGTTTGGCAGGGCTGGGTTTGAACCTGCCACCTTTGGTATATGGGACCGGTGCCCTACCCATTGAGCCACAGGCGCCACCCCTTCCTTTTCTGTTTTCTCTTTGCTCTTTCTTCCTGATCTTTGTCTCTTACTCATCCTGTTTCTCTTCTCTCTTTTCTCTTGTCTTCCTTTTCTTTCTCCTCTTTTTTCTTCTCTTTCTCTCTCTTTTGTCATGTGGATTGGCCAGCCGATTGAGTTATTATTTCTAAGTTTGTGTTGTTCTTTTCAGCGCTGTCCTTTGGGAAGCACAGTCTTGAAGGTGAAATTACTTGACATGGGTGAACCAAGAGCTCTGCTGGCAACAGCCCTCTCCCCTCCCCGTCTGAGTGACATTGAGCGCACGATCCTCCTGCTGAAGGAGGTAGGACTGGGATGCGTGTGTCAGTGGTGGGAGGAGCTCAGCTGGAGTCCTGTTAGGGAGGAGAACCTGAGATTCATCTGTGGGCATCTTCTGGGTGTTGTGGCTCTTGGAGATGATCAGTGTGTGCTTGGAAGAGCGTTTGTAGTGAGTCGTGGTGGATTCCAGCCCATTTGTGTTGTTAGACTGCTTCTTTTGGGGTCTTGCTAGAACTTACAGCTTCTGCTCTTTCCTCCCTCAACCGTGTTATCGGTAGTTTGGGGTCAGAGGTCAGAGACAGTCTCAGAGCCCTGCTCTCCTGCTGGCTCCCTCTGTTCCTCCCCTCCTGGATCTGGAGACCCTGCTCTCCTCCTTTGGCTCCTTTGACCCCACACCTGACTCATGCTCTGCCCTTGAAACTACCAGCAAGGACTTGGCACAAGATGTATCTCAGTGCACACACACAGTATTTTCTGGGGCTGGGAACATTCTGCTTCTAACGCTCGAAGTTGAGAATGACTCTGGTGTTTTACCTGGGAGTATGATCCATGCTTGGGTTTCTGTGGAACATACTGTGTCAGGTTAAGGAAGTTTTTTCCCAAACATAATTTAGTAAGCTCTTGTTGTGAGTGGGTCACTGTGATGTGGTTGTTGGTGTCCTTTGTTTAGTGCTGTGCACAAATGTCTGGTAAATGGTGCATTAAGTAGATTTGTAGATGTGTCCTTGAGGTTATATCCCCGTATCAAACTTAAAAAAAATTAGTAAGCTGTGTTCTAAGTTTTAAGAACAAGTTTAAAAATAATTTTTTTTTGTTTGTTTGTTTAGCAGGCTGGGGCTGGGTTGGAACCTGCCACCCCTAGTGCACGGGGCTGGCATTCTAACCACTGAGCTATGAGTACCCAACAAACAATTTTTTTTTGAGGCCTCAATCTTTCATAAATTGGCTAGAACCTTATTCACGGACTTTCTTACTTAAGGGAAAAGTATGAGTGAGTCAAAGCTTGCTCACAGCACTGAACTTATTTTATGAAGGTTGGAGCACTGGCGGTCAGTGGACAGAGGGAAGAGGAGAACCCCCATGATGGGGAGCTGACCTTCCTGGGGAGAGTCTTAGCCCAGCTCCCCGTCAGTCAGCAGCTCGGCAAGCTCATCGTCCTCGGACATGTGTTTGGGTGTCTAGATGAATGTCTGATTATAGGTGAGTGTGAGAAGGGGGAAATGCTGAGGAGGAGTTACAGAGCACCACTCCAGCAGGCTTACCTTCTCTGTGTTTTCTGTTTTTAGCGGCAGCTCTTTCTTTGAAGAATTTTTTTGCAATGCCTTTTCGGCAGCATCTCGATGGATACAGGTACTTAAGTTCATACTTTGAAGTGTCACTTTGTTTCTGACACTGAATGACATTTTGTTATCTGTTCATAGGAACAAAGTGAATTTCTCTGGCAATAGTAAGAGTGACTGTATTGCATTGGTTGAGGCGTTTAAGGTAAGTTTCCTGTTGTGTGACCTATGGAAGCATCTACTACGGACTGTTAGTCCATTTTCATAGGATGCCTTTGGGTAGAGAGAGAAAATGCTTTCTCTCAGGGAGGTATCGTTAAGGCTGCTGGTGTCCACCATTAAATAAATAAACTGTGCTGGGGGAGTGGGTTGGATCAGGAGGCCAGTTTTATGGAGTTAATGGAAAATATTAAATTTGTAAATTGCCTGTGGTCATAATGTGTTGAAAGTGGACTTGAGAAAATTCACATAGCCAGTACGTTGTTTTGAAGCTCTGATCCTCTGTTGCAGACGTGGCAGGCCTGCAGGCACCGAGGAGAGCTGCGGCACCCAAAGGTTGGTGGGCTTGCTGGGGGCCTGAGGCGGAGAGAGCAGGCTTGGCTTGGTCGCTGCATGCCAGCATCACGGACCGGCACCTGCGCTGTGGTCACTGAAGACGGTGCTGACTATCCAGAGTTGCAGGCTGTGACCGTGGCGGCCCGGTCCTTGGGTGTCAGTCGCCCTTTTGGGGAGGCAGCTGCAGGGCCGCCCTGCCTGTGGGTGGCAAGCAGGGCTTTTTGGTTCAAAGTTAAGAGCCCTGCATGCAGCCTTTGCTTTTACTATTTTCAGATAAATTTTGAATAATGGCTTAACAGAAACTCGACCTGTTGGCCTTTTGGTCAGGCTTTGTTCTTCTCCCTCTCAACTGATTAAAAGGCTGTTTTTAGGTCTATATTTAGATTTGCTGCATCTGGATGTGTCTGTACCAGTAAGATGTGGGTCTCTGCACAGTTGCCATTCACTCGGGTGCACTGTGACCCTTGTTGGTGTGTACAGTCCATTCCCACCATAATCCAGGTGTCTGAACCTTTAATTTTTAGGACAGGTGAACTCATAAGAAGAGTTTCTGTATAATGTTTGTGGTTAGGGCCTGAGGTTTTTGCCTTCAGTGTGAAGTTGGTTGCACCTGGAGAAGGAACACCCAGTCAGCTTGAACGTACAGTTCAGAGGCACAGTGCTTTGAAGTCATCAGGAGATTTTTAGATGGGACAGGTATTATTGTAGCAAATGAAACTCTAATTATTACCTTAATATTGAGTATTATGCTTTTATGTATTTAAAGGATGAACTTGACTGGGGACGGTTAAATTACATTCAAATCAAGAGAATTAGAGAGGTGAGTTAAACTTTTTGACTAAATGGATGCAAGTAGAGTTATCAAGTGTTTATTAATCACCAACAATACAGGGTAGTGGTGAATATTGCAAGAAGCACGTTCCTGCCTGCTTCTAGGTTTAGGAGGCATGCCTGAGGTGTCTGCACCTGGTCGTCCAGTAATTACTTATGTTTATAATAAATGTTCTTTTTCAAGTTAAGGAATTTTTCTCCTCCATATGCAGTATAGTCGTGTGATGGGCCTTTTCAGGATGAGATAGTCATGGGGTCTTTTTTTTTTAGCCTATTAAAACAGTCTTTCATCACTTACTGACGAGGATGCATTCTGAGAAATGTGTCAATCGGTGATTTTGTTGCGCAGACACCACAGAGGGTACTTAACACAGCTGGGGTGGGACGGTTCTGTATAGCTGGGCTGTGGGCCTGCGGCACTGTGTGGTATGTTACTGATCTGAATGCTGTGCACACAGGGTGAGTCTTTGTGTTTCTAAACATAGAAAGCCACCATGGCAATATGATGACAGATACACAGTGGCCACCTGTGTAGGGCACCCACTGTTCTGTCGCTGCAGCCCGTAGGCCTGGACGTTGCTGTGGGTGGGTGAGTGAGTGAGAGGGCCTGAGTCAAGGACATTGCAGGTCCCACTGCAGACTTTGTGAGCGCTGTCTGCTTAGGCTACACTAAACTGATATATATATATTTTCCTACAGTAAAAAATTAGCCTTGGCTTACTTGTTAACATTACAAACATTTTATAGTTTTTAACTGTTTGACTCTTTTGTAGTGACACTTAGCTTAAAATACATATTGCATAGCGTATAAAAATATTTTCTTTCTTTACATCCTTATTCTATAAGCCTTTCTGTTTAAAAATTTTTTAATTTTTAAACTTTTTTGTGAATTTTACATTAGCCTAGACCTACACAGGTTCACAGGGTCACTGCTGTCAGTGGCAAGTCTCTGCCCCCATGACTCACCCTGCTGGAAGGTCTTCGGGGGCAGTGACAGGGGCATCTGTGGAAGGACCTGTGTAAGGCCTTCCTTTTTTCTTTCTTTCTTTTTTTTTTTGAGACAACATCGGACTCTGTTGCCTGTGGTAGAGTGAACTGATGTCATCACAACTTACTGCAGCTTCAAACTTCTGGGCTTGTGCAATCCTCCTGCCTCAGCCTTCTGTTTAGCTGATACTAAAGGGGCCCACATGATGCCTGGCTAATTTTTCTTGTTTTTGTAGAGACAGGGTCTTGCTATGTTGTTCAGGCTGGTCTCAAACTCCTGGCATCAAGTGATCTTTTTGCATTAGCTGTCTGAATGCTGGGATTATAGATGTCAGCTACTTCACCCAGCTGCAGTTTTTAAAAATAGAAGGAATACACCCTAAAAAGCTTGGCATAGTAAATACCAGTAACCAGTAACATACTTGTTTATCATCATCAACAGCAGTTGTCTGTCAGTATACTTGGGGGTTTTCTCCTAAAAATGCCCAAATACAGGCACACTCAAGCCCTACCCTTGGCCCTGTGGAACCCATGAAAATTAGCCTTGGCTTACTTGTTTACATCAGTGAACAAGGCTGTCGCTGTACTTGGGTTTCACATCCCATGAATACTGTATATTCAATCTGAGTTTGTTTGAAAGATTCCATGTGTAAGTGCAACTGTGAAGTTGAAATCCATGTGATTCAAGGGTCAACTGTGTTTAATAGGATACACATTGGATGTATTAGAACTTTACATGACTGGCACCAGGATTACCACAGACATGCGAGGATGCACTGTGCTGTCTGCTGTGCCCCTGCAGGGGGAGTGTGCAGCTCCAGGGTGACTCTGCAGGTCACCCACTCTTGGTGCGGTCAGTGACGTGAGATGCTGTGTGCGCCTGACCCTGCACAAAGCTGCATGACAGGTCTCCTGCTGCTGACTCAACCTGCATCTTGGAAGAAACTACTGGATTACAGTATTTTCTTTCAAAGCATTGCTGGGTTCTAATTACCAGTATTTTCTCTGGAATTTTTGCCTCTATCATAGATGACGCTGGCTTATGTGTATGCTCACGTGTGCACGGCACTGGGTCGTGTGTGCTAACGTGTGCATGGCACTGGGTTATGTGTGTGCTCACATGTGCATGGCACTAGGTCATGTGTGCTCATGTGTGCACCGTGCTGGGTTATGTGTGCTCATGTGTTCATGACACTAGGTCGAGTGTGCTCACGTGTGCACTGAGCTGCGTTGTGTGTGTGCTCACGTGTGAATGGTGCTGGGTTGTGTGTGTGCTCACATGTGCATAGCACTAGGTCGTGTGTGTGCTCACGTGTGCATGGCCCTAGGTCGTGTGTGCTCACGTGTGCATGGTGCTGGGTCGTGTGTGTGCTCACGTGTGCATGGTGCTGGGTCATGTGTGTGCTCACGTGTGCATGGTGCTGGGTCATGTGTGTGCTCACGTGTGCATGGCCCTAGGTCATGTGTGCTCACGTGTGCATGGCACTGGGTCGTGTGTGTGCTCGTGTGCACAGCACTGGGTTATGTGTGTGTGCATGTGTGTATAGCAGTAGGCTGACGAGTAGGGGGTCATGTTTTTCTTATCTATGATTTCTTTTTGTGGTGATATCTTTTTTGACTCAAGGATTTTTCCTTTTGAGACAGAGTCTCACTCTGTCGCCATAGGTAGAATGCCCTGGCATCATAGCTCACAGCAACCTCAAACTCTTGGCCCAAGAGACCCTCTTGTCTACTACTCCAAAGTAGCTGGGACTATAGGTGCCTGCTACAATGCCTGGCGAGTTTTTCTGTCTTTAGTAGAGATGGAATCTTGCTCTTTCTTGCTCAGGCTGGTCTTGAAATCCTGAGCTCAAGGGATCCTCCCACCTTAGCAGCCCAGAGCACTAGGATTACAGCTATGAGCTACTGCACTCAGCCTAACTCAAGGATTTTTAAAGAATTTTTGGTAGTTTCTAGGTAGAAAGAACTGGCTTTAAAAATCTCTTTTTTATTAATTTCTGGGTTTATTGCATTTTAGTAGAGAAAGTGGCATACCTTTAACTTGACTTTTAATTACATCAGTTGTGTGTGGTCCAGTCTCATGGAAGATTTCAGTGTTGTAGGCATGCATAGGCTCCTCTCCTCAGAGATAATGGCTGTTGTGTTTCTCTGTTCTTCCAGCTTTTTTAGTTGTTTTCTCTGTACTTGTTCACATATGTGATTGTACCTTTTTACTTTCTGTAATTTATGGAGATAATTTTGTGGTGACTAAACTTATGATCAGCTTGTGGATCATCAGAGTTATGTGTCCCCTGTGTGTACATCTGAAGTTTGGCACTCTGTATGGAACAGTGCTTCTCACAACTGCCTGTTGGTCCCTTCTCTTTGGAAAGGCTGTCTGCCTGTTTGCCACTTGCCCTGTCTGTGGTCACTACAGCAGCACCTGCTCGTGGCGGGGCCTGGGGAGAGCTGGTTCACTGCTCTGCCCCTCTGGGGTCACAGCTGCATGCACATTGCATCCATTGGGGTATGAGCTTATAAATGGGGACCATGAATCAGGGATGGTTTCCTGTTCTGGTATTTTCTGTTAGTGTTGATTGCTTTTCCATTCCTTATTATTTAATTTTTAATAAGATGATTCCAACAGCGGCAGTGTTTCATCTCACAGATGTTAACACTTAATTTCTAGAGTTTTCAGTGTTCTGGTAACATACTGCTTTCAGACGTCAGATTCCAGTGTGTTCCTAGGTGGCTGAATTGTATGAAGAACTGAAGAATAGAATCTCACAGTTCAATATGTATGTGGATTCTCGGCGACCTGTCATGGACCAGGAATATGGATATAAGCAGCGGTTCATCCTGCAGGTGAGAGAATTGCCTGGATTCTTCTTAACTGATTCTTTTTGCTTACCAGGGCTTGTGGTTGAGAGAGCTCACTGCTGCTTTTTCTGATACTGCTTTCTGGTACCAGCTATTCCTCGAAGGAGGTTTTAGGTCCACAATGTTCACATTGTGTTTGGGAATCAGGAAGAATTCTTCTTCTTCTTCTTTTTAAATTAAATCATAGCTGTGTACATTAATGCAATCAAGGGGTACAATGTGCTGGCTTTATGTACAATTTGAAATGTTTTCATCAAACTGGTTAATATAGAGGCATTTTCTTAATTGTTGTGTTAAGACATTTATGTTCTACACCTAGTAAATTTCACATGTACCCTTGTAAGATGCACCGTAGGTGTGGTCCCACCAATTGCTCTCCCTCCACCCATCCTACCCCTCCCCTCCCTCTTCCTTTCCCCTTCTTCTTGAGCTATAATTGGACTATAGCTTTCATACGAAAACTATAAATTGGTTTTATACTAAGACTGAGTACATTGGATACTTTTTCTTCCATTCTTGAGATACTTTGCTAAGAAGAATAGGCTCCAGCTCCATCCATGTAAACATGTAAGAGGTAAAGTCTTCATCTTTCTTTAAGGCTGCATAATATTCCATGGTGTACAAATGTCACAATTTATTGATCCATTCTTGGGTCGATGGGCACTTGAGCTTCTTCCATGACTTAGCAATTACGAATTGGGCTGCAATAAACATTTTGGTACATATATCTTTGTTATAATGTGATTTTTGGTCTTCTGGTTATATACCTAGTACAGGAATTGTAGGATTGAATGGCAAGTCTATTTTTAGATGTCTAAGTACTCTCCAAACATCTTTCCAAAAGGAAAAAATTAGTTTGCATTCCCATGAGCAATGTAGAAGTGTTCCCTTTTCTCCACATCCACACCAACATCTCTGGTTTTATGATGTGGACTAATCTTACTGGAGTTGGATGATATCTCAAAGTAGTTTTGATTTGCATTTCTCTGATGATTAAGGATGATGAGCATTTTTTCATGTGTCTGTAGGCCATGTGCCTGTCTTCTTCAGAAAAGTTTCTTTTCAAGTCCCTGGCCCACCCTGAGATGGGATCACTTGTTCTTTTTTTTGCCAATACTTTTGAGTTCTCTGTGGATTCTGGTTATTAAACCTTTGTCGGAGATATAGGTTATATATCCTGCAAGTATTTCTCCCATTCTGAGGTACTAGTTCCTCTTTAAAGTCTGCTTGCTTTACTTACTGTGTGCTTGGCTGTGCAGAAGCTTTTTAGTTTGATAAGGTCCCAGTATTGTATTTTTTTTGGGGGGGGGGACAGAGCCTCAAGCTGTCACCCTAGATAGAGTGCTGTGGCATCTCAGCTCACAGCAACCTCCAATTCCTGGGTTCAAGCGAGTCTCCTGCCTCCACCTCCCAAGTAGCTGGGACTATAGGCACCCGCCACAACACCCAGCTATTTTTTGGTTGCAGCTGTCATTGTTGTTTGGTGGCCCGGGCTGGATTCAAACCTGCCTGCTTAGGTGTACGTGGCTGGCGCATTAGCCCATTGAGCCATAGGCACCGAGCCCCAGTATTGTATTTTTTTTTTTTTTTGAGACAGAGCCTCAAGCTGTCACCCTGGATGGAGTGCCGTGGCATCACAGCTCACAGCAACCTCCATTTCCTGGGCTCAAGCGAGTCTCTTGCCTCTGCCTCCCAAGTAGCTGGGACTACAGGTACCCACCACAACACCCAGCTGTTTTTTGGTTGCAGCCATCATTGTTGTTTGGTGGGCCCAGGCTGGATTTGAACCCGCCAACTCAGGTGTACGTGGCTGGCGCCTTAGCCTGTTGAGCCACAGGTGCTGAGCCCCCAGTATTGTATTTTTGATGCTGCTTCAATTGCCCGGGGAGTCCTCCTCATGAAATATTCGCCCAGGCTGAGTCCTTCAAGAGTTTTCCCTGCACTTTCTTTTAGTATTTTTATAGTTTCATATCTTAAATTTAAATCTTTAATCCAATGAAAGTCTGTTTTAGTTAATGGTTAGAGGTGGAGCTTTAATAGGGATTATATTAAAATTGTATTCTGCTTTGGGTAGTATGGACATTTTAACAATGTTGATTGTTCCCAGCTATGAGCATGCTATGTTTTTTCATTTGTTAACGTCTTCAGCTATTTCTTTTCTTAAGAGTTTTATAGTTTCCTTTATAGAGATCTTCATGTCCTTTGTTAGGTAAACTCCCAAATATTTCATCTTCTTTGGCATTCCTGTGAATGGAATAGAGTCCTTGATTGTTTTTTCAGCTTAACTATTATTGGTATATATAAAGGCTACAGATTTATGAGTGTTGATTTTGTAACCTGAGACACTGCTGTATTCCTTGATCACTTCTAAGAGTTTTATAGTAGAATCCCTGGTGTTTTCCAGATACACAATCATATCATTTGTGAAGAGTGAAAGTTTGATCTCTTCTGATCCTGCATGGATACCCTTGATTGCCTTTTCTAGCGTAATTGTGATGGCTAAGACTTCCATTAAAATATTAAGAACCAGTGGAAACAATGGACAACCTTGCCTGGTTCCTGATCTGAGTGGAAATGATTTCAATTTAACTCCATTCAATACAATATTGGCTGTGGGTTTGCTGTAGATGGCCTCTATCAGTTTAAGAAATGTCCCTTCCATACCAATTTTCTTAAGTGTTCTGATCATGAATGGATGATGGATATTATCAGAAGCTTTTTCTGCATCAATTGATAGAATCATATGGTCTTTGGTTTTTAATTTGTTTATGTGATGAATTATATTTATAGATTTACATATATTGAACCAGCTTTGAGATCCTGGGATAAAACCCACTTGGTCATGGTGTGTAATTTGTTTGATGTGTTGCTGGTTTCTGTTTGTTAGGATCTTGTTGAATATTTTCGCATCAATGTTCATTAGTGATATTGGTATATAATTTCCTTTTCTTGTTGGGTCTTTTCCTGGTTTGGGGATCAAGGTAATGTTTGCTTCATAGAATGTGTTGGGTAGTCTTCCTTCTTTTTCTATATTTTGGAAAAGGTAGCCTAATATAGGTACTAGTTCCTCTTTAAAGATTTGGTAGAATTCTGATGTGAAGCCATCTGGTCCTAAGATTTTCTTTTTAGGCAGATTTTGTATAGTTGATTTTTGTATAGTTGATTTCATAACTTGATATAGGCCTGTTCAACATTTCCACTTGATTCTGGCTAAGTCTTGGAAGGTGGTGTGCTTCCAGGTTTTGGTCAATTTCCTTCAGATTTTCATATTTCTGAGAGTAAAGTTTCTTGTAATATTCATTAAGGAGTTTTTGATTTTCTGAGTAGACTGTTGTTATTTTGTCATTACCATTTCTGATTGATGAAATTAGAGATTTTACTCTTTGTTTCCTGGTTAGGTTAGCCAAAGGTTTATCTGTTTTATTGACCTTTTCAAAAAACCAACTTTTTGATGTATTGATCTGTTGCATAATTCTTTTATTTTCAATTTCATTTAATTCTGCTCTAATTTTGGTTATTTCTTTTCTTCTGCTGGGTTTGGGATTGGAATGTTCTTCTTTTCCAGTTGCTTGAGATGTTCCATTAAGTTGTTAACTTCCTCTTTTTCCATACTCTCGAGGAAGGCTTGCAGTGCTATAAATTTCCCTCTTAGGACTGCTTTTGCAGTATCCCAGAGGTTCTGATAATTTGTGTCTTTTTCATTTTGTTCCAAATATTTGGTAATTTCCTTCTTAATCTCAGCATAAGGTTATTATTCAGCTATCACCCAGCTATCACTCAGCATAAGATTATTTAGCCTCCATGTTTTTGTATGAGTAAGCAGATTCTTGTTGTTACTGAGTTCAACTTTTATTCCATGATGTTCTGAGAAGAGGTAAGAAATAATTTCTATTCTTTTTTTTTTTTTTTTTTGAGACAGAGCCTCAAGCTGTCATCCTGGATAGAGTGCTGTGGCATCACAGCTCACAGCAACCTTCAATTCCTGGGCTCAAGCAAGTCTCTTGCCTCTGCCTCCCAAGTAGCTGGGACTACAGGTGCCCACCACAATGCCTGGCCATGCTTAGGTGTACGTGGCTGGTACCTTAGCCTGTTGAGCCACAGGCACCAAGCCTGAAATAATTTCTATTCTTTTAAATTTGCTGAGGTTAGACTTGTGACCTAAGATGTGATAGATTTTGGAGTATGTGCCATAGGCTGATGAGAAGAATGTGTATTCACATTAGGATGAAATATTCTGTAGATGTCTGTTAAATCCAAATGTTGAATGGTTAAGTTTAAATCTAAAATTTCTTTGCTCAGCTTCTTGTTGGAGGATGTATCCAACACTGCCAAAGGAGCGTTAAAATCTCCAACTATTATGGTGCTGGAGGAAATCAAGTTGCTCATGTCTGTTAGAGTCTCTCTCATAAATTGAGGTGCATTCTGGTTGAGTGCATAAATATTAATAATTGAAATCTCATCGTATTGAGTATTACCCTTAACAAATATGAAGTGACCATCCTTATCTTTCCTTACTTTTGTTGGTTTAAACCCTATTGTATCTGCAAATGAAATTGCAATACCTGCTTTTTTCTGATTTCCATTTGCCTGAAATATAGTTGACCATCCCTTTACCCTGAGTCTATATTTATCTTTTAAGGTAAGATGAGATTCTTGTATTCAGCAGATATCTGGCCTGAGTTTTTGTATCCAGTCAGACAACCTGTGCCTCTTTAGAGGACAATTTAAGGCATTCACATTAATTGAGGATATTGATAAGCCTGGTAGAAATTTGGGTATCAAGTTTTTCAAAAGTCTAGTGGAAATCCTTTCACCACTGTGGAAGTTGGAATTTGATCAAAAGTTTCTGAGTGAGGTTACTTTTGTGGTGGAGGATTGTGCTGGTCATTATGGAGGATAGGTCTGAGAATATCCTGGAGAGCTGGTTTTGTTATGGCAGATTTCTTCACTATGTGAATGTCATTTAAGTATTTAATTTCTCCATCACAAATGAAACTCAGTTTAGCTGGATACAGGATCCTTGGTTGAAAGTTATTTTGTTTTAGGAGATTAAAAGTTGATGACTCTCCTCTTCTTGCTTGAAAGGTTTTAGCAGAGAGATCTGCAGTCATTCTAATATTCTTCCCCTTGTGGGTTATGATTTTCTTATGTCTGGCTGCTTTCAGAATTTTCTCCTTCATATTAACTTTATTGAAGTTAATTATGATGTGTTTGGGAGTTGTCTTATTTGGGTTGAGTTGTGCTGGGGTTCTGAAACTGTCTGCTATCTGAATTTCAGAATCTCTTGGCATGTCTGGAAAGTTCTTCATAATCTCATGAAAAAGGGCCTCTGTGTTTTGCAAAGCAACTTCGTCACCTTCAGGAATTCCTATAAGGTGAATGTTAGTTTTCTTTGAATTATCCCAGTGCTCTCCGAGAGAATGATCTATTTTTGCTCTCCTTTTCTCTTCCTCTTTGCATGCTTGGGAGTATTCGAAAGCTTTGTCTTTAGTGTCAGAAATCCTTTCTTCTGCTTACTCCATTCTGTTACTGAGGGATTCTACTGTATTTCTCAGATCTTGGTGATTTTGTCTTTGAATTCATTGAATTCTTGAGACAGCTTTTGAATTGCTCCTTGAATTTCTAATTCCAACTTTACCTCCATTCTATTAATCTTATTTGCAGTCCAAACTCTGAATTCGATTTCTGACATCTCAGCCATTTGTCTATGAATGAGATCTGCAGTTGTATCCACCGTATTGTTCCTTGCAGGAGTTGATCTACTCTGGTTATTCATGTTACCGGATTTTTCTGCTGATTCTGCCCCATGATTATTTTACACCATTTGGCTAAATGAGCAGATAAAGTGAAGTTGGGTTGGGAGGTTCCTGGAGTAGTGATTAACCAGCCCTTTTCCCAAGAGCTGTGACCTGGTGTCTGTACCTTTTCCCCTTGAGCTTTGCAAAGTGCTACGGCCTGAGACACTGGGGACCTGCTTGGTGTGCTGGGGCTAAGTGGCTCTGTCTTGTTTTCAGCTGATCTCTGTCATATCCTAGTGAATTAATTACTCTGGGTTGAAGTCTCAGCTGTGGAGAAATACCAGCAATTAAGTGAACCCCATCCCCCTGTGGGCAACAACCGGAAAAGAAAAATCAAACCTTCCCACAACCACACACCATGGGTACCACTTTGGATGGTCCTTGGGTTATTGGTCCAGTCCAAGAGTTCCAAATCAGTTGTCCCAGACAGCACCTGGTCTCAAGTGAGGGAGTTCAAAAGGTCTCTGGCAGCTAGATAGCAGGGGTCTGCTGGCAGCTTGAATATGACTCATTCTAGTGCTCCATGGAGTCAGAAGGACCCCCCCCCCCCACCAGCAAATGAATTAGTCTGGGAAGGTTGATGCCTCCTTCCCCACCTTACACCTCTGTCACACCCAGTCACTGGTAACCCCACAGGGCTATGACCCAGTTCCCTCCAATGAGCAGATGCTCCAGGGTTTTGAGCCTACCTGAGTCACAGAGAGATCTTATGTCTCCTCGGCCAGGCCTCTGCACTCTGCCACCATCTGGCAGGGGAAACTGAGGCCTGACAATCTTGGGTGGTTAATGGAAGCTGGGGAGTTTTGCTCAGTTCCAGCCCTACCCCTGATTGATGTTGCTGACACTTATATTTGTGCAGAATTTGTGATTCTGTCTTGACTATATTCCCCTGCGTGGACCAGGCGCTGTTTGAGTTCACAGAAACTGTGACTCAGCCCTACTCTGTGCCACTGCCCAGAGCTGGTGTTTCTATTTCCCCTGCAGTCTATTTTGGGGCGGGTGTGGCTCACACTCGGCTTGGAGTTCCAGCCTTGGCCTGCTTGCCTTTGTCTTAGCTATGATCCCTTGAGGGCCAGGTGTTTCTTAGCTAACAAAGCAGTCCTCTCGCTCAACCCTGCCCTGGGAGTATGTGTCTCTGCGCACGCAGTCTTCAATTCTTGGTTCTGCCTTGCTCCTTCCAGGCCTGTACTGCTTCAGGCATACCCTTTGCTCATGGGGTCTGCATCACCATCCCAGATCTATTCTGCCAGGGTCTGCCACCAGAGAAAATGCCTGGCTTTCTCTGGTTGCCCAGAGAGACAGGAAGTGTCCTTCTGAAATATCCCCAGGGGTGTGAGCCCTATTGTGCCCGCTGCTACTGCTGTTGCTGCTGCTCTGTGCTGGGGCGGGGGCGGGGGGGACGCACTGCCTTTCCCTTTCCTGTACAGTTCCTTCAGTCCACTGTTTTATCCTTACCCCTGTGCCATATATCAGCACAGACCTGCAATAGCTCACGCCCTGTCCACACCTCTTGAGAAAATGCCCAAGAATCTAGACTCCATGGGGGACAGGCTTCCAGACCTTGAGGTGAGAGTGGGGGGTGGAGAGGAGTGCTGGGAGTTCACAATTGCAGATAGAGAATATATACAATTTTATACAGTTTTATGCCTGGTGGGAGAGTGCCATGGCACTCTAGTAGGGGAGGGAGGTCTGGTTTTTAGAGGGTCTCTCCCATGGGATAAGATGGGAGGATATTTGAACTCTGCTCACTTGCTTGTATGGAGTATACTGTGAGCTGTTCTCATGGGGGGGGACTCCCATCCACTTGGCAATGGATTTTGTATCTTTTGTTTGTATCCTTGGGGTCGCAGCTCGCCTCAGCAGGGTTGATTTGTGTCCTTCAGTCTTTTTTTCTTTTCTTCTTTTTTTTTTTGAGACAGAGCCTCAAGCTGTCACCCTGGGTAGAGTGCTGTGACATCACAGCTCACGGCAACCTCCAGTTCCTGAGCTCAAGCTAGTCTCCTGCCTCCGCCTCCCAAGTAGCTGAGACCACAGGTGCCCACCACAATGCCCAGCCATTTTTTGGTTGCAGCCGTCATTGTTGTCTGGCGGGCCTGGGCTGGATTAGAATCTGCCAGCTCAGGTGTACATGACTGGTGCCTTAGCCTGTTGAGCCACTGGTGCCGAGCCTCTTTTTATTTTTTTTGTAGAGACAGAGTCTCACTTTATCGCCCTCAGTGTAGT
The DNA here is from genome assembly GCA_963573935.1 of Arctocebus calabarensis. NCBI lineage: Eukaryota > Metazoa > Chordata > Mammalia > Primates > Lorisidae > Arctocebus > Arctocebus calabarensis. The sequence goes on along the minus strand of CAUYON010150862.1, from coordinate 33,546 downwards.
GCCATGGCATCATACAGCTCACAGCAACCTCCAACTCCTGGGCTTAGGCGACTCTCTTGCCTCAGCCTCCCGAGTTGCTGGAACTACAGCCACCTGCCACAACGGCTGGCTATTTTTCTGTTTTTGCAGTTTGACTGAGGCTGGGTTTGAACCCGCCACCTTCATTATATGGGGCTGGCGCCCTACTCGATGTGCCACAGGCGCCGCCCTGTTCTTCAGTCTTTTCTCTGGCCTCAGCTCCAAACCATCAGCTTACTTGCTAAACTGTCTTTTAACTCTCCTTCTGGATGGGAGCCTCTGTGGAAAACTGGCTCCAGCTGGCTATCTTGCCTCTGCTCCCCCCACTTTTTTTTGAGACAGAGACTCTGTCACCCTGGATAGAGTGCTATTGTGTCAAAGCTCACAGCAACCTCAAACTCCTGTGCCCAAGTTATCCTCCTGCCTCAGCCTCTGGAGTAACTGGGACTATAGGCACCTGCCACAACACTAGCTAGTTTTTCAATTTTTTAGAGATAGGTTCTTGCTCTTTCTCAGGCTGCTCTCAAATTCCTAAGCTCAGGCATTCCACCTGCGTTGGCCTCCCAGAGTGCTAGGATTATAGGCACGAGCTACTGCTCCTGGCCTGGGAAGAATTCTTGACTTTGTTCTTTGCATCCTTAAGTCGATTTATTTATTGACCACTTGGATTTATGATTTATTTTGCTTATTTACTGGATTCAGACCATTTCTCATTTCCAGGGAAGTGTTTGTATAGAGTAGCAGCTGTTGTCATCGCTTCAGGAGCCGTCCTGTTGTTTTAGATTTTAAGAAAGTGAAAATGCTCTTAACCAGCGGTTCTTAACCTGTGGGTTGCAACCCACAGGAACTGTATTAAAGGGCTGCAGCATTAGGAAGGTTGAGAACCACTGCTCTTAATGTTCAGTGTATGTAGCTAGTCTCTAATACTGAAAATATTATTTTAACTTCGGGGTTGTAGATTCTGATCACTAGGAGGCAGATGGAAGCTCATAGGAACTTTGTGGAAAGAATGTGTCTTGACAGGTAGAGGATGCTTCTGTTACAGGATTTGGAGGAGGGCTGCTGATATGTGCGGGATGGGGTGCCAGTGGTTGCATGTGGACTGGGGTGCTGGGAAGGTGAGCATTTCTCTGGGTGTAAAATTGCCTTAGGCTAGGGGAGTATGCCAGGGTGGGACTCTTCGCAGAGTACCTTTCAGAGGGAACTGTTGTGTGCCAGTCTGCCACCTCGAGTCTCAGTGTCCCAAGTGGAGTTTTACCTGCACATCTCAGAGAGTCCTGGACCAGTAGCCCAGTGCCAGGAAGAAGGGGGAGAAAGTTGCCCAGCCCTGGGAGCTCTGTGTGTGAGACTGTTAGTGTCATTATGGAACCCGCTCCTGCTTCTGGACCTCATTCTGGGAAGTGCTCTGGCTGTTTTGAAGAAAGTCTTGATGTAAGGCACTTTTGCTCAGTGAGTGAGAGGTCTGCTGCCCATCTACACGTCTATAGATTAGTGTGCTGGTCAGAATAACTGCTGAAATAATGCTGCTCCTTCATGAAAATAAGTTTCTTTTCCAGGTTGTATTGGCTGGTGCTTTTTATCCAAATTACTTCACTTTTGGGCAGCCTGATGAGGAGATGGCTGTGCGGGAGCTGGCTGGCAAAGACCCAAAGACAACCATCGTGGTAGGTGCCAAGGGTGAGCCACCCTCCCTGGGTGTGGAGGAGCCATGGGTTTGCATGTGGGGCTTCCTGTGAGTGCTCTGACCCTGACTTTGTGATCCTGTAAGTTGCTGCCGGCCTCCCCAGAGGGCCTGTTAGGCCGGTTTGGCCTCTTCAGACACATCTGCTTGTCCCTCAGACCTTTCCTCCCTCTTACAGAGCTGCCCTTAGGGAAGCCTTGAGGATTCATGTGTATGTGGCTGATTCCATTTGAGTATGTGCTATTTTGAAGGATGTAAGACTCTTTTTCATAAGTTTAAAAATATTTTGTTACTTAACTACATTTTGCACAAAATAAAATGTTATTGTCAGTAGCTTAGGTCCCTAACCTGGGTGCCCAGAAGAACCATGAAGAGAATGTTTATTTTATTTATTATTTGTACATTCAGATTTGAGGGCCCCCACTGGGTCTGAGCTAGGAGATGTGGCCTGGAAGTCGGTCTTAAGTGCTCTGGGTGATGCTTGTCAGCCTCTAGCACTGACCTCTGGGCCAGCGTCTGCAGGCCTTTCAGGCTGATGGCAGGGAGCGGCAGGGCTGGGCAGCAGGTGGTGGGACATCCCATACCCGTAAAGGGGCAAACAGCACTTGGATCAGTGTCTGGCGTGCTGCCCACTCAGGCCTGGCTGCTCTCACTGTGCTGAGCGTTCCCATCACTGCTACCACAGGGGGGTCACAGGTGACTGCCACGTATAGGCAGAGACCTCTGGGGAGCCCTGAAAGGAGCTGTTGCTCATGCTGGAGACCAGTGTGGCAGCTGAGATTGGTCTGTGTTCATGGAAGGGATTTTAATTTAAAGCCGCCTTTGGCCATCAGGCCATCAGGCTCCGTAGCTGCCGCCTCTCTCACCCCTTGGCCCTTTGGTGGAGCTCTTCCTCTAGCTCTGCACTGGGGAGGGTCCTGTGGGGCTCTCCTTAGACAAGGGGCAATGTCTACCTCCTGGCCGTGGTGATAGCACCCTGGGGCTGAGAGCCGGCAGTGTGTGTCACAGAAGCTGCTTCATGGCTATTCACTCCTCGCTATTGGAGAGGCCATGTATCACCACTGTTGTTCTTCTCTGAACCTCACACTGACCCTTTCAGCTGGGTCATCCTTATCTCATGATGTGGCAATTGAGTCTTATGGCTACTCTGTAACCTGCCTAAGGAGACACTTGGCTTTACCACATGTCAGAATTTGAGCTTGGGCCTGAGCCCCAGCCATGTCTGCACTTGCCCGCTGTGAGGGCCCTGACATAGACAGGCCTGGTCACTGGGCAGGGCCCCATGTAGGGCTGCAGCTGGCACAGGAGACGTACTGAGTGTGGGAGAGCTCTGCAGCGGTGCCATGGGCAGGTTTCTTCTGCTCTGGTGCTCCCTCCTCTGATCAGCTTATTCTCATTTACTTTATGTAGAAATATTATGTTTTTGATATATTGATTGCCACACACCAAAAAGAACGTTTTTCTTTGGAGCTATGGTATTTTATTATGAAAATAGAATAAAAACTTTGAAAACAAAACAATCCTAAAATATACATCAATAATAAGTAATATAAAACGTGAAAATTAGCAATGTCAAAAGTAATGTGAAAACTTAACAAGTAGTTCACAGCTCATGTGGCAGTTAATGTGCTAAAAATGTGTTTAGTTAGCTTGATTATTTTAAGGTAAACTAAAACAGAAGTAAAGAAATCTTAATTTTGCTGAGTTAGACTGCTAGGCTACTTTAATGAGGTAAGAATTAGCCTTTATTTAACAATTATTATTAAAACTTAGTCATGTCATACATGTCAGTAAGCCTTTTAGTACACTGGTCTGTAGAATCCGTATGCTGTGGATATGGATTCACCGTCGGCGCCCACTCCAAGCTTGTTGTATCTCGACTGCTTGCTGCCATGCCTCCTGCTCTAACCTCTGTTCTGTGTTGCAGCTGAAGCACATCCCGCCCTACGGCTTCCTCTACCACAAGCAACTGCAGTCCCTCTTCAGACAGTGTGGGCAGGTGCGCTCCATCGTATTTGATGGTGCCAAGTAAGTCGTGTCTTTGTAACCAGTGGCCGTTAGGCAGGAGGCACAGCGTGAGTTTGCATGTGTGGCTTCTCAGGGCCAGCTGCACGTGTAAGCGGGAGGCTCTTCACGCAGAGCACGGGTTTATCTTACTCTCGGCAGCAGTTTGTCTTTCTTCTGACTAGGTGATCTCCTAAAGGAGCTGAGCGACCAGTGGTCAAGTGGCCACTTGGTGCTGTGCTCGTCACTTTCACACGCTGTCCCCAGAATTTCTTTGTGAGTCGCTATAGTTAATTATTTTGTAGACCAGAAGGATGTGCCCAAATAGTGTGTCTGCAAAAAGTTATTTAAAACATAATGTGTTCTAAATATTTTTGGAAGACAAACACTATACAAACTCAGTTACACTCAGGTTTTAATTTAGGAGAGGAATAGGATGTGTTGGCCATTTGCTGTGAGTCTGTGCTTTCCACAAACAAGACGATTTCTAGTTTTAAAATTGATTTTTAACTTTTAAAGTTAGCATTTGTTTTCCATTGTTGTAGATTGTTTTTTTTCTTTGACACAGAGCCTCACTCTGTTCCCCTTGGTAGAGTGCTGTGGCATCACAGCTCATAGTAACCTCCAACTCCTGGGCTTAAGTGATTTTCTTGCCTCAGCCTCCCGAGTAGCTGGGACTACAGGTGCCTACCACAGCATCCGGCTATTTTTTTGTTGTAGTTGTCATTGTTGTTTTAGCAGGCCTGGGCTGGGTTTGAACCTGCCAGCCCCGGTGTATGTGGCTGGCACCGTAACCACTGTGCTACAGGTGCCAAGCTTCTACAAATGTTTCGTACATTTTTATTTAACTTGACAAAGCTTTGTCAATCTAGTAAATAAGAACGTTTTACTTTGCCTTTGATTAATGTCATTAACTCTAGCTGAACATACTAAATTCATTTTCAGCTTGGATTAACTCTCTCCGGTATTTTAAATTCCATTTCTATGGGTAATGTATTGATTTTCTTTGTAGGCCTATACATCCTCATGGGGAAGATTCATAATCATAACAAAAAAATAACCTTTCTAAATACTTTTAACAACTTTATAGATTTAATGAATTAAACTTAGTGTCTGAAGTTTTCTTAAATATTCTGTTTAAATAGTCATATTCTTTGTCATGTTAAAAATCATGTGCTTAGGGTGGTGCCTAAGATTCAGTGGGTAAGGGGCTGGCCCCATGTACCAAGGGTGGCAGGTTCAAACCCAGCCCTGGCCAAACCACAACAAAAAAATAGCTGCGTGTTATGGCGGGCACCTGTAGTCCCAGCTACTTGGGAGGCTGAGACAGGAGAGTCTCTTGGGCCCAGGAGTTGGAGTTTGCTGTGAGCTATGTGATGCCAGGGCACTCTACCGAGGGCGATAAAGTAAGACTCTCTCTCTACAAAAAAAAAAAAAAAAATCATGTACTTAAAACTGGAATCACAGCTAAGCTATTCTTAACTTTTGGAAGTCCGCTTACTGGGGCTGCGTTTCTGTTGTGGGGGGACAGCCCTCTGACTGGAGTGGTCACACATCTGGTCTGTCACTGAGTCACAGAGCCTTTGCTCACTAGGCTCGATTACTGAATCAGAGTCTCTGTTTCTTGTTCTTGTTTTGGGGGATCTCTCTCTAGGTACTTATATTTTACTGCATTCCTTACATCTCCAGTTTTTTATTTTTTTATTTTTTCAAGACAGAGTTTCACTTACTAACCATCAGTAGAGTGCCTGTGGTATCACAGCTCACAGCAACCTCCAGCTCTTGGACTTAGGCTATTCTCTTGCCTCAGCCTCCTGAGCAGCTGGGACTACAGGTGCCTACCACAATGCCCGGCTATTTTTCTTTTTGTTGCAGTTTGGCTGGGGCTGGGTTTGAACCCACTACCCTCGGTATATGAGGCCGGTGCCCTACTCACTGAGCCACAGGTGCCGCCCGTCTCCAGCTTTTTAGTCACAATACAAATGTCATGCCAATTTGGGGGGGCGTACCAGTATTCTTTCTGATTATACCAGGACCAATTCTTGTGATTCAAGTATTTGAGCACAGAGATACACAAGAACAATTCAGAAAGCAGGAGCCTCCCTGTGTCTGGTGCAGCAGGGTCTCCTTCATGGGGGACTCATGGGAGTGTGAAGGGCTTTGGGCCATGGGCGCTGGTGGGACCGGGCACCCCATTTCTTCCATAAGAAGCTTTCAAAAGTGCAGTGGGGGTGGGACTGACCACAGACATTGGCCTTTGTGAAGGGCCACAGAAGAGGCCTGGAATGTCAGAGGATGTTCTCTCTGCAGCTCAGTGTGGGTGCAGTGGTATCCACTCAGGACTTGGGTGGAGGGGCAGGAGGAGCAGGGCCAGGCTGATGCTCTAGCAGGAGGAGGACGCGAGCTGGTCTTGACCTGGAAAGCACTGGATGGTGCCAGACACAGAGGCTGTGCTGGTAGAACCTGATTTGCGGGGGCCAGGGACCATCTCTTGGGTGGTCTTCTGTGGCAGACAAGTATGAACAGAAATAGATGGGCACTTAGAGACCCTCGGGGTTCTGATCTGAATCAGTGGCAGATGGAAGTAAGCAAGACAGGAGGAGGGGCTGGTCCTGGAAGCAGCAGGCACAGCAGAGGCAGTGAGGGTGGGACCAGTGTGGAGGTCCAGCAGCTCCTCTGTGCAGCAGCCCTTCGGAGTGCAGCACACTGGTCAGCGTTCAGAGCTGGACACAACATAAGGAGCAGCCTGCTGTACTGACCCGTATGCAGGGGGCACATCCGGTTTATCAAAATCAGGTCCACTTAAGGGGTGTTCGGTGTTGGGAGGGTGGACTCTGGAGATTCTCCGGTCACTCACAAGCATGTTTACTGGAGAAAACTCACTTTAGAGTGATTTGTAACAGCGGGAGGGTCATGAATCTGTGTGACTTGTGGCTACTGTCTTGACCAGGGTGTTAGGAAACCCGCACACTGACATGGCAAACCCACGGGTCTCCATGTGCCACAGACTCAGGCACCCTGCCTGTGCCTACTGCACACCCCTGCAGCACAGCTGGTGTGGGACCCTGACACGTGTGGGGGCAGCCACCAGCGTCGCTTGATAGTAAACTAACAGGGACACAAGAGTCCCTGAACTTCACGCTTGTGTGGCTTTCCATACCCACGTGTTATTGTATAGTGGCAAAAAGCAAAGAGAGATAAACTGTCTTTTTGTATTTTATAGTTATGAAAATTAAGATTTCCTAGCTGAAAATTTCATGTGAATTTAGTCTTTATTCTGCCTTATGCTGAAAATGATTATATTTGGTTACATGTCATTGTAACTTTATTTCTCATAAGTGAATAATTTTCTCTTAAATCAATAAATTCCTGTTATTGATTAATTATAGTTTGAAGAGTTGCTGGCATTTTTGAGGAGAGTGAGAATTTCTGTCTGATCTTGAGAGAAGTGAATATGCATTTCTTTTTTATCAGATGCCTGCTAAGCTTATCTTTTAATTTGCATTTATGGAACAGAGCCTTTGTGGAGTTCTCACGTAATCCAACAGAGAGATTCAAGACCCTGCCTGCAGTGTACATGGCCATAAAGATGTCTCAGCTGAAGGTCTCCCTGGAGCTCAGCGTGCACTCTGCAGAGGAGATTGAGGGGAAGGTGCAGGCGGGGAGTGTGTCCAAGCTCCGCAGCACGAGGTACCTCTGCCTGCCTGCACGTATTCAGAAACAGGGCTTGGATGACACTGATCTAACTTTGCTCTAGTTCACATTAACAGCATCGGCTTTGTAGCCGGGTGGAACTGCCTTTGCTCAGGCTCGTCTGGAACATGTATGCTCAGGCAAACCACCCACCTTGGCCTCCCAGAGTAGTAGGATTACAGGCGTCAGCCACTACGCCTGGTCCTTTCCCTTTGTTTTGGAACAGAAATATTAGGAGAGGAAATATTTATTTTTTATCTAATTTGTCTTTTATATCCCAGAGTTCAGCATTTACTATCTTACTGCTTTAAGAGGTACGTTGTACTTCTTGGGCTGATAGACAATTGTGTGTTTTCTAACAGCACTGAGCCAAGTGTGGATTCATGTATTTTTCTAAAGGTTGAAGCCACTCACATCTGAAATCACAAGTTAGGAAACATGGCAGGACCTATATTTAGAATTTATACTCTTAAAAGTATATTTTCCTTAAAAGGAATCTTAGCTTTCATTTTTATTTTTCACCTTTTTTTATTTTTTGAGACAGAGTCTCACCTGGGTAGAGTGCTGTGGTGTCATAGCTCACAGTAACGTCACACTCATGGGCTCATGTGATCCGCCTCTCTCAGCCTCCTGAGCAGCTGGGACTACGGGCACCCACCACAATGTCAGCTAGTTGTTCTATTTTTAGTAGAGATGGGGGTTTCACTCTTGCTCAGGCTGGTTTAGTATTCCTGAGCTCAAGCAATCCACATGTCTCAGCCTCCCAGAATCTGGGATTGCAGGTGTGAACCGCTACACCTGGCTGAGTCTTGGCTTTTAGGTTGTGATTCTGGATGGCGGTGTGAGACTGCTGGAGCGTGTACCCCTTGGGGACAGCTCAGGGAGTCTTTCATGCCAGAAAGTCATGTTTGTGATGAAATTAAATTCGTCATCTCTGGCCTTAAATATTTTTGAAAATGTTATTTTCTGTGGAAATATTAGAATAGTTTGAGTGAAAACTTTACATATGTAAACATTTTCTTGGCAACACTTCATTTTTATTTTTTTAAAAAATAGCATGTTCTGCACCTGTAGTCTCAGCTGCTGGTGAGGCTGAGGCAAGAGAATTACTTAAGCCCAAGAGTTTGAAGTTGCTGGGAGCTGAGACGCCACAGCTCTCTACCGAGGGTAACATAAGGAGACTATGTCTCAAAAAAAACAAATCATGTTCTGTAGGGTGAATGTGGACTTCCAGAAGCAGACAGTGGACCCCATGCAGATCTCATTCAACACATGTGACAGGTCCCAGAAGGTCACGGATCTCCTGCTAACTGTTGACGTCACAGAGGTGAGAATGATGCAGGGGAGCTTCTTCTCCTTCTTAATCTAAAATCACATGTTGTACACACAGGGCAAGTTTATACTCATGCAGCCTGTGCACCTTGATAATCTAGTCCATGTGGGCAAGCTTGAATCACTGTATTGTTAAATTGAAGTGTGGCTAAAATGAAAAAGAAACAAATATTCATTCTAGAATCAAAGTTAATTTTCCAAATGTCAGGTACATTTAAAATGCTAAAATTAGATTTAACAAGATATATGTTAAAAGTGTTAGTTGGCATAATGATATTTGCCCCAAATAATTCAGTTTATATTAACAAAATAGCAGTAATACCATTATTATTTGGGTATGGTTTTTACTTTAGAATACAAATTAAAATACTTGTATGCTTTCTTGTGAATTTGTTGCTATACATTGGAAAAATTCCTATAAAGTCTGGATTCTAGACAGATTGGAGAACCCTGGTGATTGTAGCTTTCACATTCTGGTGGTGGCCGTGGGCAGAAGCTGCTCAGCAAAGCCCTTCTTGATGGAACGTCCACCCTTCCCACTTGCCACCCCTTGTCTGGTGGGCTGGGCATTCACCCTGGGCCACCCCCACCCCCACAGGACACCTGCAGGCCCTGTGGGAGTCATCGTGCACTGAACAAAGATGAAACGGCTCTTCTCTTTTATGACCTCCCGGAAGCTTTAGCACTCTGACATGCTAATGAGTCTTTTTCTTCTAAGAAAAGACTATATAACACATATTTTCTTACTTGTGTTGGCCAGAGTCCCCTCTTCTGAGAAACATCTATTTAAAAACCTGTAAAATACAAGAAACACAGCTTGTGAAATGGCTGTGTAGTGCAGTGTGCCCGCCCCATGGTTGAAGCCTGCAATCCTCTTTGTAGAAATCCTTTCTAGCCAATTTCATTCCCTTCTCTTCCTCTTCCTTTCTAGGTGGTTGAAGTAGGACACTTTTGGGGCTATAGGATTGATGAAAAAAATGCAGAGATTCTGAAAAAGCTTACTGCTGAAATAAACCAACTGAACTTGGTCCCCTTGCCCAGTCACCCACACCCGGACTTGGTCTGTTTGGCACCCTTTGCTGATTTTGATAAAGAAAGCTACTTCAGAGCTCAAATTCTTTATGTTTCTGGAAATTCTGCTGAGGTATGTTTTTCTCTATAACAAATCACTCAAAGAGAAATGAGACTAAAATTTGTAGCAATTTATAGAGCATCTTTTGTAATTATAGGTGAAAATTAAATTTAATTGTAATCAGAAAAGCAGTCTAAATTATTTTCCTCACTGATGTGTGAATTTAAGCTCAGATCGCTCTAAGGATTGTGTAATTACAGAATTAGAGTAGATTGTTGCATTGCAGTGCTCAAGTAGGGCGTGCTTTAGCTCTGCTCTGAAGGGTGTGCTTGCTTTATTTTCCAGGTATTCTTTGTAGATTATGGTAATAGGTCTCATGTAGATCTGGATCTTTTACGGGAGATTCCCTGTCAATTTCTTGAACTTCCCTTTCAGGTAAGGTAGAAAGATTCCATGGAATGAATGCTGAATACTAGATCTGATTCTGCAAGTCATATCTCCCCACCCTACTCAGCTCATAGCTAGGGGAAGCAGGGCCCAGAACAGGGAAGGGACTTGTTTTGTCGCTTAGCAGAATTCGGTTTCTGCTCTTCCAAAATATATGAAGGCCTGTAATCCCCGCACTCTGGGAGGCTGAGGCAGGTAGATGGCCTGAGCTCACAGGTTTGAGACCAGACTGAGCAAGAGTGAGACCCCTTCTCTAAAAAATAACTGGGTGTTGAGGTGAGCGCCTGTAGTCCCAGCTACTTGGGAGGCTGAGGCAAAAGAATTGCTTGAGCCCAGGAATCTGAGGTTGCTGCCAGTTGTGACACCATGGCACTCTACCAAGGGTGATAAAGTGAGACTCTGTCTGGAAAAAAAAAGGAAGTGAACATTAATTAAAAAAAAAAAGTTGTTTTAATTCAGTTGTATTTTCTATTACTGTTTCTAAGGTTTCTGGTTACGTTGAAACCGGATAGTCTATAGTGGGGCTGGAGACATATTCATACATACCTTCCTATCAGTGTGAAAATAATCTAAAAGTTATTCTGAAGTCTTTCGTTGTTAAAAAAAATCAAATCAAGTTTCTTATGAAATCCTCACTACCCTCAAATTATTTTTTTTGTAAGATTTTTGTGTAAACCCTGAAGATACATGAGCAAAGGTCACTTTTCAGTGGTATCTGGGATGAGTGTCGCATGCATTAATAAAATCGTTCCAGCCATGCCCTTCTGTCCTGTAGGCTTTGGAATTTAAGATTTGCAAAATGAGGCCATCAGCCAGGTCTCTGGTCTGTGGGGAGCACTGGAGTGGCCCGGCTAGCCGGCGGTTCACCTCCCTGGTGAGCGGCTGTGCGCTCCTAGTCAAGGTCTTCTCCGTGGTGCACAGCGTGCTGCACGTGGATGTGTACCGCTACTCCCGGGTCCAGGATGCCATCAACCTCAGAGACGTGCTCATCAAGGAGGGCCACGCCGAGCTCATGGAGGAGTCCTACGAGTCCAAAGTACGTGCGCCTGCTCGTCCTTGGGTGCTGTTTGTGAGGGGTCTGCAGCCCCATTTTAATGTCTTCTAGGCGTCTCTGAGCCTAGTTATGGTGACTTCATATTTATTGCTTTTGTTTATTCTTGTTTCTCTTAGAATGAAAATTAGATTTAAAAATGTTCTCTCTTTGGGAAGCCTGAAAAATGAATCCTAAGATTTATCTCCCTTATGGGGAGGTAGTTAATATTTCTTTCAAATATTTTGAGCATTTTAGAATTGTTGTCAATTATAGTAGAACCTCCATAGCTGACCACCTGCTTCAGCTGACCTAATTTTCACAGACCGGACATTCACCTCATTCTGTGTCAGTTGAGCAAGCCTGGTTCCTTCTGGTGTCCATATGCTGGCCAGTCTATTACAATCCCTTGGGAGGCCAGTGTACAGAGGTTCTGCTGTATTTCAGAACCAGTTCTCAAGTTATATTTCTTGCTCTGAAGAAATGCCACTATTTTTTCCTTTTATTTTTAGTTGTATGTATTTATGGGGTACAGAGTGGCATTCTGGCATGTATACAATTTGTAATGGTCAAATCAGGATAATCAGCAAATCCATCACCTCAAACATTTGTTGTTCTTTGTGTTGTGAACACTCAGAATCCTTGCTTCCTGCTTTGTGAAAATGCACATGATGTCACAGTTGGCTGTGTCCACCCGTCAGTGCTGTAGAACAGGCAGACCAGTCCTCCTGCCCTGTCACCCCAGCCTTTTCAGTTTTTTATAGCCACAACTGTACTCTAGTTTCCATAGATTCTGACTTTTTAGCTCCTCCATGAGTGAGAACACGTGGTCTTCGTCCTGCTGTGCCTGCCTTGTTCCCCTGACACGATGTCTTCCAGGCTTGTCCACGGTGCCAGGAATGGCTGGACAGTGTTCCATTGTGTGTGCAGATCACATCATCTTTGTCCAGCCATCTCTTGATGGACTTTTAGGTTGATTGCACATTCCAGTTGTTGTGACTATGCTGCAATAAATCGGGGGTGGAGCTGACTAATTTTCTTTCCTTTGGGTAAATACTGGCAGTGGGTGGCTAGACCATATGGCCATTCTGTTTGTAGTTTTTATAGAAACCCTCATGTTGTTTTCCACAACACTTGTACTGATATTCCCACCAGCAGTATACAAGTTTTCTTTCTTCAGTATCCTCACTGGATTTACTTCTAGTTTTTTTGATAATAGCCATTCTAACTGGGGTAAGATGTTTCATTGTGGTTATTTCTTTTCTTACTCGTGATGGTAATCCATTATGGTTTTAATTTGCATTTCCATGATGATTAGTAATGTTGAGCATTTTTTCATAATTATCTTACCTTTGGTGTATCTTCTTTTGAGAAATGTCTATTCAGATCATTTGCCCACTTTTTAATTGGATTATTTGCTTTTTATTGCTGTTTTTGGAGTTTCTTGTATATTTTGGATATAAGTCGTTTGCTGGATAAGTGCTGTGAAAACATTTTCTTCTATCTTTTGGTTGTCTAACTATTCTCTCTGTTGATTCTGTGAAGATTAGTTTAATATAGTTCCCATTGGTCTGTTTTTGTTGCCCGTGCTTTAATCTTCGCTCAGGCCAATCTCCTAAAGCATTTCCCCTATGTTTTATTCAGTAGTTTTATTTATTTATTTATTTATTTATTTATTTATTTATTTATTTATTTATTTTTTGAGGCAGAGCCTCAAGCTGTCGCCCTGGCTAGAGTGCTGTGGTGGCATCATAGCTCATAGCAACCTCCAACTCCTGGGCTCAAGCTAGTCCCAAGTAGGTGGGACTACAGGCACCTGCCACCATGCCTGGATATTTTTTTGCTTGCAGCTGTCATTGTTGTTTGGTGGGCCCGGGCTGGATTCGAACCCTCCAGTTCAGGTGTATGTGGCTGGTGCCTTAGCCTGTTGAGCCACAGGCGCCAAGCCTCTTCAGTAGGTTTATAGTTTGAGGTCTTAAATTTAAGTCTTTAATTCATTTTGAGTTGATTTTTTATGTGGTAAGATCCAGGGCTCTAGTTTCACTCCTTTGTGTCTGGACCCCAGTTTCCCCAGTGCCGTTTCCTGAAGAGCCTGTCCTTTCCCCATTGTATGTTCTTGGTGCCTTTGTTAAAAGTCAGTTGACTGTAAATATGTGGGTTTTTTCCATGTTCTCTGTTCTGTCCATTGGTATACATGCCTGTTTTCATACCAATACCATGCTGTTTTGGTTACTGTGGCTTTGTAGTAAATCTTGAAATCAGGGGTGGGGTGGGGTGTGGTGCTTCCTGCTTTGTTCTTTTGCCTAAGATTGCTTTGGTTATATGAAGTTTATGTTTACATATGAATTTTAGGATTTTTGTTCTACTTCCATGAATAATGTCAGTGGTATTTTAGATTAGAATTGCATTGAATTGGTAGTTACCATGGTAGCATTGTCATTTTTTTTTTTTTTTTTTTGAGGCAGAGCCTCAAGCTGTCACTCTGGGTAGAGTGCTATGGCATCACAGCTCACAGCAACCTCCAATTCCTGGGCTCAAGCGAGTCTCCTGCCTCTGTCCCCCAAGTACCTGGGACTACAGGCGCTTACCACAATGCCTGGCCATTTGTTGGTTGCAGCCATCATTGTTATTTGGCAGGCCCAGGCTGGATTCGAATCCGCTAGCTCAGGTGTACGTGGCTGGCGCCTTAGCCCGCTGAGCCACAGGCGCCAAGCCATATAGCGTGGTCATTTTAACAATATAAATTCTTCCAGTCCATGAACATGAGATGTCTTTTCACTGTGTTCTCTTCAGTTTTTTCATAAGTATTTTTTACTTTTTCTTGTTGGTATCTTTCATATTCTTGGTTTATATTATTCCTAGGAGTTTTTATGACTATTTTACATGGGATTGCTTTCTTAATTTCTTTGTTAGCTAGTTTGTTACTGGTGTATAGAGACACTATTGATTTTTTGTGTGATAATCTGTGTATCTTGTAAGTTTACTGAATTCATTTATTTGTAAAACTTCATAAGTTTTTTTGGTACAGTCTTTAGAATTTTCTATATTTAATATTATGTCGTTTGCAAAGAGGGATAGTTTGACTTCCTCTTTTCAGTGGATACCTTTTGTTTCTTTCTCTTGTTTGATTGCTCTGGCGAGAACCAGTACTATGTTGAGTAGAGTGGTGAGAGTGGTGGCATTTTTGACTTGCTGCAGTTCTTAGAGAAAAAAAACTTGGAGTTTACCCCTTTCAATGTGCTGTTGGTTCTGGGCATGTCATATGTGGCGTTTATTATGTTGAAGTATATTCCTTCTATTTCTAGTTGATTGCATAGCCCAGATACTGTGGGATCTGAAATCTCACAGTAGTTGTTGAGAGTTTTTATTACAAAGGAATGTTGAATTTTATCAGATGGTTTTTCTGCATCTGTTGAGATGATCAGAGGCCACTTTGGGGGCTGGTGTTGAAGGTCTTTATTCACTTAGGTAATTTCTTCTGGGGTGCAGGCTGTAGGGTGTCAGGAGAGGCAGACAGACCAGCCCATGTTGGCTGGAGCTCCTTTGGTGCTGTGACTAACATGTGAGAACCCTGCAGGGAGTTATGTTTCTATCCCAGTGTTAAGACCAAATTTTGTGTAAAAAGGCTTTTTAAAAAAATGTTTCTCTTTTTCAGTTGTTCTGATAGCTGTGATATAGTAAAAGCTGTCTTATTTATTTTGTTTGAATTTTCAAATGAACTTGATAAAATTATCTCTCTACCCCTTAATGACGCAGAGAGCAGAGTGAAGGTAATGCCTATAAAATATCTATTAGGTTGGAATAAAGTGCTTTTTTTTTTTTTTTTTTTTTGCAGTTTTTGGCTGGGGCTGGGTTTGAACCCACCACCTCTGGCATATGGGGCCAGTGCCCTACTCTTCTGAGCCACAGGCTGCTTTTAATACATAATTTTGTTAACAAAAGGAAATTTTCTTGTCTTGTTCAGCAAAGCCATGAAGCTCTCAAGGGCCTCTTCTCCAAATCGGTAGAAAACTCGGCAGAGGGATCTGTGCCGTCTCCTGTGAAGGACGACGAGAAGCAGCTGCTGCGGATTCTGTTAGAGAGCTTTTCTTCTAATAGACTGGGGACGCCAAACTGCAAGGTGACGTGCAGAAGTTGTTTCAAAATGTAATTAAAAAACATAACATCTTCCTCCTTGTTCACCCTGGAAGTCCTAGCTAGTAGTCATCAAGTTTCTTCTTCCTTGCCTCTATGCTGTTACTTCTCTTATTATGGATCCTATATGAATAAGAGAACAGCAGGGTTTAGCATTCGGTGGGTTTCAGAGGTAAGCCTTGACTAGTTTTGTTTTTTAACCTTCTTTTCCAAAGGCGACCTGTGTATGTTTTACCAATATTGGTGGAAACACAGGCTGTGTGGGCTTTTGAGGATTGACCATTGGAGCGGGTGCCACCTGCCATTTGCACAGGGAACTTGGCTGGCTTCCCTGCACCCCCCCACCCAGGACTCTACCTATATTACCCCAGCCTTCACCACCTGGGTTGGTCTGCTGCAATTGAAAGAATAATATTTTTACCAAGCTATTTGGCAGTTTTTCCTCTTTTTGGCCAAGACTTTATGTATATATAAATAAAAAGAGAGAGAGAGATGTTGGTGGAATCATGGAGGAGGGGGATTAGTTACATCCCAGAGAAATACCTTCTTTTTTTTTTTAGAGACAAGTCTTATTTTATTGCCCTTGATAGAATGCTGTGGCATCAAAGAACTCACAGCAATCTCCAGCTCTTGGGCTTAGGTGATACTCTTGCCTCAGCCTCCTGAATAGCTGGGACTCCAGGTGCCTGCCACAACACCTGGCTATTGTTTTGTTGCAGTTCTCCTGGGGCTGGCTTTGAACCTGCCACCCTCAGTATATGAGGCCGGCACCCTACCTACTGAGCCACAGGCGCGGCCTGAGAAATACCTTCTTTAAAGTACATTTTTCTCACTGAATTTTTAGTATTATGATTGAGATGTAGCCTTTTTGAAAAATTATAGGCTGACTTTGGGATTTTTACCTTCATGTTAAGAGATACTGTGCATCTCAATGATAATTCCTGTATTTTATGCACATAGGCAATTCTCCATGGGCCTTTTAACCCTTATGAACTGAAGTGTCATAGTTTGACCAGAATATCCAAGTTCAGGTATGATTAACTTACCTTTCCCATCAGTTTTTTTTTTCTCTGCTTCTCTATTGATAGACCCCATCTGGAACTAATTTTTATTTCTAACTTGTTGGCATGTGTTATCTTTTCTAACTCTTTCTAATTTCCTACCTAGCTCAGATTTGATGTATTCTTTTTTCTTTTACGTGAAAACCACTTGCCTTAGTTCTGTGTTGCTATAGGGAAATGACTGAGGCTGCGTAATCTATGAAGGGATTTATTTGGCTCACAGTTCTGCAAATAGTTCAGGAAGCTTGGTACCAGCAAGTGGAGCTTCGGGAGCCTCCACTTAAGATGGAAGGAGAAAGGGGAGCAGGCGTGTCACATGGGAGAGGAGGGCCAGGCTCTTTTTAACAGTGGGCTCTGGAGTGAACTAACGGAGCCAGGGCTCACTCATTACCATGGTAAGGACGCCAAGCCATGCATGAAGGACTTGCCACCAGGCCCAGCTCCCACACTGGGGATTTGTTGGATTTAAACCTGAGGTTTGGAGGGGCCAACATCCAGCCATGTCCCTCACCATCCTGTGTAAGACATTTTGGAGAATCTTTTGTCAGAGACTTTACTTTTTCTTGGGGGATGTGGAAAAGAAAACTGGTGATTATAACTTAGAGTGATAAGGTCTTGATGGGGATACAGAGCATTCCAATAGCAAATAGGGGCCCAGGTGGCACTCAGAAGGCCATGGGTGTTTTCCAGAGAAATCTAAGACCTAAAGGAGACTCTGAGGTACGGGTGCTGTGGGGAGGATGCAAGGTGGGGGGGGGGTGGTGCTGGCGCCAAGTGTGCAGGCCTGACTCCGAGTGTCTGTGTATGAGGGTCTGAGAGCCTTCAGTATGGGGGAGCTGGGCAGGCTATGGGGGACTGTAAGGCTTATGGCAGATGCTGGCTAGCTTCATAGACTCGTCCTAAAGCATTTGGGAAGCCCTGGCTTCTCACAGTGCCCTGAGGGGACCAGCAGCACAGACTGCAGTGCAGAGGCTCAGGCCACACCCTGGGGTCTGCATTTTTACAGGATTCCACATTCTGCCCACACATGCAAGTGCCAGCATGGGCAGGTGGAAGTGGAGGTGGCGGTCTGGGTGTCCTCTGCGTGCAATACTTAGGAATAGTTAGGGTCCCATAGGAGAGAAGAGAGTGGAGGACTTCAGTGTATGCTGTGCTCTGGTGAGAGGAGGCACTAAGGAGAGTGAGGCGTCAGATGCGGTTCAGCCCATCCAGCATCCATGTTTTCATGGGACTGAATGTTTGAAACATCCGAGTTGTGGGTTGGGCACGATGTGAGCACGCTGCCTGGCTGGGGGTTGGCAGACCCCTGACTGCTGCCCCTCCTCCTGCAGGTGTGTCTGGATCGAGAAGGAGAGCATCAACTCTGTCATCATCAGTGATGCCCCCGAAGACTTGCACCAGAGGATGCTGGTGGCCGCGTCCCTGTCGGTGAATGCCACCGGTACCTTGCAGCTCTATTGCTCCACCACTGGGAAGTTGCCTTTACGTGGGGAGCACGCTCTCACACTCGTGCTGACCATGGAAGCTCAGCCCTGGGGCACTCCCTGTCCCTCTGCACAGGGTGGGGGAACTGCTAGCTCCTTGTTGGCTCGTTCATCCACCAGGGCTGGCTACAGAGCTGGAAACCTGGTAGTCTAATAAGGAGTAGGAAGAGGGTAGAGAGCTGTCCCTATGTGGACACAGTGATGCAGCTAAGTGGGGTGCTAAGTTGTAGCATGTTATCTCTGTGGGGTGCCCTGGGAACAGAGAACTAGGAGCTCCTTACTGTTAGGGCAGCCTGTGGGACACTCATCAGACGGGGGTGCACTCATTGGGGAGGGCGCACCACTCCTCATAGTTCGACTTCGTGCCTGACACATACGACCTTCGGCAGGCTCAACCATGCTGCTGAGAGAGACCTCCCTGATGCCGCCCATACCTGGCCTCCCAGCCCTCCTCAGCATGCTCTTTGCACCCGTGATGGAGCTAAGGTGGGGCCTGTGGGATGGACCCTGGGCAGGGGTGGGTGCCTCTCTGTGCCCCTTTGGGAGAGGAGGCTTGGCTGTGGCACCTCTGGCTTCGTGTCATCAGTCCTTTATTATTTTGATATATCTATGCTTGGCCATGTTTCAGAAGGCAGCTGAGAGCTTACAAAGGTACACATGACACCGCATGGGAGCTTGAGGGAGAGGCCAGGCAAAGGCTGGAGCTGGGTGTGAGGCTCTAGCACCTGCGGTGTCCTGTGCTGTCAGTGGGCCATGGGCGCTAGTGAGTTCCCTGGTGACCAGCTGTCAGCAGAACCCTGTCAGTTTCTCTCACTGTGGTAACTGAGAGGTCAGAAGCCAGAGCTCTGCAGATGGTAGCTACTTTTGGTGCCAAGAATCAAGCAGGATTTCTGTGGAGACTTTACAAAGAAGACGTGTGGGAGTGTGGGCTCTGGGGAGGCAGCTTAACTAATGTTCCAGCTGCTGTGGCTGGAGACAGATTTCCCTGAAACTCAGTGGGGTTAAAACACCATTTTTATTCTGTGGGTGGGGAATTTGGTGAGGGCACATAGCAGACAGCTAGTCTGTGCTTAACAGAGTCAGGGTCGAGGGTCACGCTGTGGTCCATGCTGCCTGGATGCCTCAGTTTCTCTCCAGGAGACCTCCTCAGGTGGCCTTTTGGTCTTCCTCAGCATGATGGTGGGAGGCCAAGGGTGAGAGTCCTGAGAGACAGGCGGCAGCTGTGTCACCCTTTATGAGCCAGAGAGGTCCCACAGTATGAGTTTTGAGATGGTCACTGTCACCCAGGTTCAGCTCACAGACCTCCTTTGTCACTGGGAAGTGCCTACTTTCCATCTCTGTTTGACTCACTGTCAGTGTATTCCTGTACTATTTTATAATTTAAAAAAAATCTTGATCTGTAGCCTATATTTTTGAAAAGGCTTTGAAAATTTAAAAAGAGTGTAAAACTGACTGAAAGAGAGACATAGTAAGAAAGTACGTTGAGAATAGGACATGCTCAGGTCTCACGGGAGCCGGGGCTGCAAACAGGCCTGGCTGGGGAACGGCCGTGCCAGGCATCAGGTCGGGAAGTGCAGAATCAAGTGGTTCCTGGGGACTTGGAAAATACTTAAGACTTTTCACAAATACTGGTATTTAATCAACACTTGGTGGATTAATACTATGCCTAGTACAGAGTGGTTAACAATTTTTTTTGTACAATGTTTCAGGTGGGCTAACATTTAACTTTTGAGGAATATATTTCCTTATTTGGCTCATGTAGAGAGTCCAAGCCTACTTACTATACAAGTTCTTCTTCTCTTGTGTTTATTTTAAAAATTAATGGTCTAGAGAAACCAGCCCTATAGATATGTACAAACTTCAGCACCTCTGACATCGTCTCAGGATGAGTGATGTCTGCACATCCCTGCCGTACTCCTCAGGGGATTTGCTTCTTTGGTTTCTGTCATGATTTTTGCAGGCTTACTTGGTATTTAAGATCATATACATATTTAGGATTCCTAGAAGAGATTTATTCACTTAAGATTTAGAGCAGATGGGAGAGAACGAGCCCTGGTGTGTCAGGAGGAGGTGGCTCTGAGACAGCCCTGCTGACCTGCTGGCGTTGCAGAGACCCTCAGTCTGTGTCTCGTGCAGCTGGTGGCTGTGGTATTCTGATGTTCTATGAAAATTGGTTATTTTGGAAATAATGTAGAGGAATATACTATTTAAAGAAACATTTTTTGTGACTGTTTTTAGAGCAGATACTTAACATTTAATTCATAAGTTTAAATTCTGGGTCTCTGTTCTTTTCAGTTTAAAATTGGATTCTCTTTCCTTTTCAATAACCAAAAAAGTTGATTGTTATGAGATGGACAAAGGGTGCATGTACACAGTTAGGAGTTTGAGACTAATCTGTATGGACTATGAAGAAAACTGTTTCGCCTATGTTTTGTCATCAAAACCTGGATCAACAACTTTGGGTTACGAGGCGGAAGCTCTGCAGCCCCCTGTGCAGCATGGTGACTGCAACTAACAGTCCCATGCTGTGCCTGGAGGCAGTGGGCTGTGCACGCTCTCCACACTCAGAAGCATTGTGGCTGGGCTGCTGGGCATGTTGATTAACCTGATTGTGGTATTATTTCACAATGTGTCCATTTGTCAAAATATCATGTGTACCTTAAACATGTATAATTTTTGTCAATTATACCTCAGAGCTGGAAGAAAACTAATTGATCTAGATGATGGAAAAAAGTCTGAATTAGCTGGCTTGGCGCCTGTGGCTCAAGCGGCTAAGGCGTCAGCCACATACACCTGAACTGGCAGGTTCGAATCCAGCCGGGGCCTGCCAAACAATGATGATGGCTGCAACCAAAAAAGAGTTGGGCGTTGTGGTGGGCACCTGTAGTCCCAGCTACTTGGGAGGCGGAGGCAGGAGAACCACTAAAGCCCAAGAGTTGGAGGTTCCTGTGAGCTGTGATGTCGCAGCACTCTACTCAGGGCAACAGCTTGAGGCTCTGTTTAAAAAAAAAAAAAGTCTGAATTAGCCATATATTTCACAAAGGCATTCATTATTTACATCTCTGGGGAGCACAGTCAGGGAGGAGAGGGTGGTGGACTGTGCCTTTGGGCCGGGGCAGGGAGCAGGGCCGACTTTGGAGTGCGGTGGGGGGTTCCTGAGATGAGGTGGAGTCTGAAGTAGAAACTGGTTTGTTCCTGCTCCTCCAGTTGAGAACTGCTGAGAGTCCTTAGGCAAGGGAATGATAGTACTAGATTTGTTTGGAAAAGCTACCACTATTTGCTGTGCAGAGAAAAGAATGGAAGAGGTGGGAGTAGGGGTGGGGGGTGGGGGGGGAATTGGTCTGTGAATCATTACATGAGCTTGCGTGAGAAAGGCCAGAGCCTCAGACCAGGCTGGTGGCATGGCAGTAGCTGGGGGCCAGCAAGCAGGAGGCTTTGGGAGATGGAAATGGTGGGGCGAGCTTGTGGTCAGAGGGGCATGATAAGCTTTTGGTAAAACTGGGACATGACTCTTTGTGTGTGTTTCAGGGTGGGATGGTGGAACAGGCACTTTTTAGGCTTTTGCTAAGTGCTAGACTTGGTTCACAGGTCATAAACTTGTGTAGCCTTTTCTCCAGAAAGAATTTAACCCATAGAAGGAATTCAGCCAGTAGGGGAGAAAACCTGTATGTAATAAAATATTCTTTTCATTATCTGCCACAGTGAGAATTAGAAACTTAATACTGGATTAATAGAAACACTTAATTTGTTTTTCTTATAAATGTAACTACATATCTCTATTTCTAGTGTGAAAGCTGGAAGAAAAAAATGCCCGAGTGAAGCTAGGGCTAGCAGAATTTAGGATGATTTTACTAGTCATTTTTCTTAACATCAGTACAGGATGTTTAACAATGTTGAATGATTAACTCTTCTTAAAACATTCCCAACAGGGTTGCTCGGGATGGGAAGTGCTACACTGGAGTCCTGTGTGGCTTGGGGTGGAATCCAGCCACAGGGGCCCCCATCCTGCCAGAGCATGACATTGAGCTCGCGTTTGACGTTCATTTCAACGTGGAGGATATTGTTGAGGTGAGAGCGCTGCTTGTGACAGTCTTCCTCCCCATTTGGATCGTCCACCAGGGCACTGTCCACAGAGAGGCGCCTCCGGGCTGGAGGTGCTCACACCTGGTGCCTCCCGTGCTACCCACCACAAAGAGATCACCCCTCAGCTTGTCCACTGTGTTTATGGCTGTGCAAAGTGGC
Organism: Arctocebus calabarensis; assembly: GCA_963573935.1. Lineage (NCBI taxonomy): Eukaryota > Metazoa > Chordata > Mammalia > Primates > Lorisidae > Arctocebus > Arctocebus calabarensis. Next base: position 11,348 of record CAUYON010150862.1, on the reverse strand, counting down.
TGTCTGTTGGACGTGCTCACTGGTTTCTCATTTGGTAAACCCTGGCCCAGCACACTCTTGTGGGCAGTGAGACCCGACACCAGCGTGGGGGCTGCTGGGTTCTCTGGCACCTCAGGTCTCCTCCAAGTCCAGCAAGGTGGAACCTTCTTGCTGGTTCATCCTGGGAAATGAGGGTGGTTCTGCCCCCATCCTCTGCCCAGCCCAGTGGCCCTGCAAGCTGAGGGCCTGGTGCACATGAGTCCAGAAGAGAGCCACTGGCAGTGTGACTTGTGCCAGTGTGAAGCGACAGAGGCAGGGGCCAGATAAGGCTTTTAGAGACTGCAGCAAAGGGGCAAAGCATGTGTGTGTCTTGTGAATCTGGTGACAGAAGATGTGGGCCTGTATTTTGTATGTCATGGTAATATTTCATTGTTCTAGTAATTAATTTTATTGCATCTTTACAAAATGGGGGACAAAAAAACTTTCCCTTCACCAAAAATAGTTTGAGAAACACTTCTCTGTGGTTTTCAAACTCCTTTCTTCTTAGAAGTTCCATGAAGTAGGTGAAGTTGACAGCCACGCTGAAGGTGAGGCAGCAGCACCCCCAGGTGGCAGGCATTGCTCAGCGTCCTCACAGCTGACGAAAGGATTGCAGACTCAGCAATACTCCTAGACTGAACTGTAAGATGTAAAACTGGAAATGTTTGGGAAGCAAATGTAGGAAATCTACCTGACTTTGAGTTTGGCATGAGCTTGTAGATGCAAAGCTAAGTTGGACATTATCACAGTTAAAAAACTTTTGCTCTGGGGTGGCGCCTGTGGCTAAAGGAGTAGGGCACTAGCCCCATATACTGGAAGTGGCAGGTTCAAACTTGGCCCTGGCCAAAAACTGCAAAAAACAAAACAAAAACAAAAAACAGCGTTTGCTCTGCACAAGTCCCTGTTAAGAGAGACGACCAGCAGGTTGGGAGCAGGTGCCTGTGAGTCACACACCTGGGGGCTCATACCCCAATTGTAAGGTAAACCTCCAGATAAAAATATTGGTGGCAATAAACAGCCACAGAGGTGGTCAGCATGTTATGTCACTATGAAAATGCAGGTGAAGACTGCCATGAGCTGCCCCTGCCACCATCAGAACAGCTAGACCCCCAAACTGGCAGCCACCAACCCTACACTCCACTGCTGCAGGGGCACAGGGGGCACTGTGTGCTTGGGGAGGGGGTTTCACAGCAAGGTTCATGTGTTCACCATGTGGGCCAGTGACCTGCCTGCAGGTGTTTATGTGCAGCTTTATTTGAACTTGCTCAGACTGGGCAGCCTATTGTCCAGTGACATAAGGCGGGTGATGTGTGTGACGGTGTGAGCGAATCTGACACAGTTTTACTAAGTGGAGGAAGCTGGAACTCAAGGGCTCATTACTGTGTGATTCTGCTCAATGACTTTCTGGAAAAGGCCAAACTGTAGGAATGGAAAACAGATAAGTGGTCACTGAGGGTGGATGACTCTGGGGACTCTGGGGGGCTTGGGAGGTCAGGAGCTTTCTGTATGGTGCCATGTCTCAGATTCGGGGTGTCTATTGGAACCCACAGAACTGTGTGCTGTGAGAGTGGAACTTTCAGGTGTGCATCTGAAAACACACCCCATGCGGGGTATCTGTGCCCCAGGGCTGGAACATAGGCAGTGACACAGCCTATGACCTATGACTGTGACAGAGGCTGTCCCAGTCATACCCAGAGGTTAAGTCAGAGAGCTCTGGGGGACAGCACCCCAACTGGGAACAGAGAGGCTGCAGGCTGGAGAAACTGGCATGAGCATCATGCCCAGCAGGGTTGATTCTCATGGGCTGTGAGTCAGTGATTCCCAAGTGGCTTTATATGGTGCTGGGGCTGAACAAATAAGAAAATAGATGCGGGAGCCAGGCTTGTTATTACTGGGTGGAGGGGGTAAAAATAAGAAAGGAGTGAACCCCGGTCCCCAGTTAGAGTTGGAGACACCAGTGTTTAGCTTAATAACGCACAGGTGGGTAGAGGAGCCACAGCGAGGTGTGCCTGTGTGCGTGTGCCTTACAACTTCCGCACCTGCAGTGCCTGGCTGTGCAAGGGCCCAGGAGCTGTGCCGCAGACCCAGTGCCCAGATGATGCTCTCACAGGATTGATCCTCCAGGAAAGGAGCCAGGGTTCTGTGGAGAGACGGCTGCTTTGAGGACTGGAGCAGGGAAGATATCTCTGAGCCTGGAGCTTTGCTTGGTGCTGGAAAAGTCAGGATATTCCTAGAAAACGGGATGGGGGTCTACCCGAGGGACACAGAGGCCCTGAGTGCCCTCTGGTCTACTTGGAACAGCTGGAGCAAGAAATAAGTAACAGTATTAGATTTAGCCCAGGGGTAAAATATCCACGCGTGTATATACGTGTAAGTTAAGGGTGGAATGGGAACAGAAGAATTTGCAGTGGAGTGTGTGGGCACTGCCTCCCAAAGGGCAGACCAGACTCTGTGACCCGAGGAGAGGAAAGGCAGAGTGTGGCAGTGGAAGGCCTGGTGGCCGTCACTGTGATTTGTACGGTGGCACACCTATATGACCGTGCGGGAAGGGCACCTCCCCTCTAACTGAGGAAAACATCAGATGAAACCCAAACTGGGACAGTCTACCAAATACATGCCCAGGTCTCCTCAAAACTGTTAAGATCTCAAAAAACAAGAAAAGGCTGAGAAACTGGCAGATAGAGTCTGGTGCCTCGAATTGGATCCTGGGACGGAAATAGGGCAGTCACGGAAAGATGGGTCGGATCCAGACACAGTCTGAAGTCTGGTCACTGGCCACCTGGCGCCGGCCTCTCACCTCTGTAGGCATGGTGCCTGCAGTAGGGCCAGGCAGGGCACAGTGCCTGTCAGCTCTGGCTTGTAGCTCCATGGTCTGAACTTACTCAAAAGTAGTTTATTTCAAAACCATGACAAAGGCTGGCAAGAAAACACGGTGCATGGTGCCCGGTGTGGGGACTTCTCAGGTCTCTGTGAACAGCAAGGTCATAGGCTTGTCCGTGATGAGTGACAGCTGTGTAGCCCCATGGGCTAAACTATATTGCTTGTTAATGTAGAAGCTTAAAAAGTGTGTTTATCCTCCAAAGTCTGAACTTTTCATGCTGAGTTTTAATTTTTTTCTTTTGGTAACTAGTTCTTAAATAATGATTGTGGTTATTGATGTTATATTTCTGTTGTTTTAATAATTTCCCCAGAAACCATATTAAAGATGGTCATAGAAGGCCATGAATTCTTTACTGAAATTCAATTCAAGTGGAGCCATATGAGTACTTATTTTGCTATTTATTTACAGATTAATATTCTCAGGGCTGCTGTTAACAAGCTAGTATGTGACGGCCCAAATGGATCTAAGTACCTTGGACCAGAGAGAATTGCCCAGCTGCAGGATAATGCCCGTCAGAAGCTCTTGGGGTAAGTTGAGTGGCGCTGGGGGCTCCCCTGGGCTAACTTCTTGGCTGCCTTGGTGGTGAGTATTTTGAGCTGCTCAGGAGATGGGGCTTTTGGCTGCCCAGAGTGGGATTCCAGTGCCAAGGCAGCACGTAGGGTGTCAGGATGTCAGCCCCAGAGCTGTGTGGGGAGTGACAGGGAATAGTGGGCACGCTTGCGTGGGGCAGGTGGAAGAGGGTGTAGTGAAGGGGTCGTTTCAGGCAGTGGGCGGGATATAGGGAACCCACAGCATACAGGACTACGTCCATCTTTATTCGTGGGTACTCTAGGGACAAGCGGGGCCCTCTCCCTGCAGGGAAGGAGCTCCCTGACCTCTCCCTCCTCCCCTACCAACCCTTTTACCTCTTGCTGGACTCTCCATGGCCACACCCAGCTGTTGGGCTAGACAGTGAACCCCCATCAGCATGAGGGCCCAGGGAAGGCCGAGGACAGTGGGTGGGATCCCAGAGGAGAAACGGGCCCCTGCTCATCCACTCTGTGTCTGTCTCAGAGCCAGCCTCCCAGGCTGGGCTGTCCTTCCCTGCATGACTGTCCTGGGCTGGCTGGGACCTGGAGGTGTCTGGGAGCAGTAAGTGGCATCTGGTGCATGGTGACTTTCCTTCCTATATATTTTGGGTAGATGTCTTTTGGTTTAATAAGCACTTTTAAGAAGATATTAAATATATAATGTGTATTAGCCTTAGAAAGTGTAGGAAAGGCCACACTTTTACTTTTACATATAAATACTTTAATGCAAAATTTGTGTTGAAGTTTAACCTACATGAGGCACCCAACACATGCCATGTGGCCAGCGCTAGGTGAGATGGGGCTACAGGACCTGATTCTCTCTTGGGTCTGCTTGTAGCCTCTGTAACTCTGTACCCCTAAACAAGTAACTGTATCCTGACTTGTTATGCCATAAATGAGGCTTTTAAAAAAGTCATTTCAGTGATCTTAGTGAATTTATAGTTGTGTAATCCATCAGCAAAACCTAGCTTCACAGTAATTCCATCATCCACAAAAGGTCACTCATGACTATTAGAGGGAAAGAGACTCTCGTACCTGTAGTGTGTCAACCCCTCTCGGCCATCTAAGAGTGGACATTGGGCCTGGAGTGTTTCCTTCCCACACGATAGAGGTCCCATGGCCAGGGCAGGTGTGTCGCTGTGTGTGGGAAGGCCATTCCATCTCAGACTCGGAGGGTCCTCCTTTGTCCTGGGAAAAAGCATGTGTGTCACGGGGCACTTGGCCAACCCCATCACTGCAGGGTGGGGACGGGGTCCTGCATCGGCTTGAGGGGGGAGCCACTGGCCTTGGGGACGGATAGCCACACTGAAGTTGGTCTTGCTCTGTCCCTTCTCTGTGTGAGCAAAGTCTCCTTCCAGGCAGTGCTGCCATACCAGGATATAGGGACAGGGTGCTCAGACTTCTACTGATGAGCTAGCAGATGCCACTTGCCTGACAGATATTTTATTTTTTATTTTTTGAGACAGTCTTACCATGTCACCCTCAGCAACCTCCAGCTCTTGGGCTTAAGTGATTCTCTTGCCCCAGCCTCCCAAGCAGCTGGGACTAGAAGCACCTGCTACAATGCCTGGCCATTTTCTATTGCAGTTGTAACTGTAGTCCAACTGGCTTGGGCTGGGCTCAAACCCACCAGCCTCAGTGCCCGCAGCTTGCACCATAACCACTGTGCTATGGGCACTGAGCCCTGACAGATATTTTAAAATGAAATGGTGGTGGTTTTTGTACAACTCCATGAATTTACTAAAACTATTGAATTGTGCACTTAAAATCGAAGAATTTTATGCTATGTAAGTTATACCTCAATAAGGCTATTTGTAAAAACTCAAGTTCCTTGCATCTGTTTGCATACAGTTCTACTCTTGCCTGCAGTCCTTGGCAGCCGCTGACCTGCTCACTGTCTCTACAGACTGGGCCTCTCTGATACTGCTTTGGGCACCGAGTCATGTGGCTTCTGGGCTCTGCTTGGCATTTTTGAAGGCTGTCCTGTTGTAGCCTGTTCCCTTTTGTCCACCATGGAACAGTGTATGTTTGGTCTGTGGGTTTCTGTCTGTCCTTGTAGTAACACCATTACCAGACTGGGGGCCTTGCTCACGGACAGTGGAGAGCCAAACAGCAAAGCGCTGTATTTTTGTGGAGAGTGAGAGGTTTATTGTGAGGAAGCTGAGACAGGAGATGGGCTCCAGCCTGTCTTCTTGTGCCACTTCAAGGTAGTGAAGGAAAGATTTGGGGGAAGGTTTCAGGGTCAGTTATGGAAAGCAGAGGTTTGGAAAGTCCCTGGGTTTGTGCAGTTGTCTCTTCATGCTTCTCAGTGGGTTGTATGCATCACTGGTTCCAGTCCTGCTGGCTCCAGTCCCGCTATGTCGCTGGTTCTAGTTTTTTGTAGATTTTTAAGGATTCCCTGCATTCAGGGTCATTACCATTATTATGAAATATTCTTTATTTCTACTGATGTTTCTTGTTTTAAAGTCTATTTTGTGTGATGTGAATGCAGCCACTCCGGCTCTCTTTAGTTACCATTTGCATGACATATCTTTTAACCTATTTTCATTTTTGAATTTTTTCAAGTGTTTTTTTCTGCCCTGTGCTTGCTCTCTTCTCTTTTTGAAAGATGCTATATTACACACGTATCAGTGCACATACATGAGACGTGTATTGGGGTGCACACATGATGCCTGCCAGTGTGCATGCAGGCACATGTGTCAGTGCACAGACGACATGTGTACCAGTGTGTGTAACATGACATGTGCACACATGTACTGGTGTGCATAGCTACAGTGTCTTTGGATGCATACATGACACATGAGTGTGTGTGTAACGTGCAAATACATTACACATGTATCAGTGTGTACACATCACATGTGTGTTTACACATGTTAGTGTACCAGCATTAGGCACATTACTACAATTAATGTTGTCACACTGGTCTGTGGGGCTCTAGTCACTTTACCCTTTTTTCTCCTTTTCTTCCAGACTACCTACTTTCTGCTGCTCTGTGTATTTCCTGACTCGTCATCATGTGATCTTAGACCCTTACAGATAATATTTGCTTAGGAAATTTTCCATTTCAACTACCGTACTTTCCAACTCCAGACTTTCCATTTGGTTATTTTGTATAGTTTTTAATTTGTGTTGAGATTATCTTTGAGTCATTGAGTTTTCCCTTAATTCTTTAAACATGGTTTGCTGGTGCTTTGAACACATTCACAATGGCTGCACCACAGTCTTCACGTGCTAAGCCACATCTGGGCCCACTCAGCCTCATTAGCTGCACCCTTTTGTGCTGGGTGCAGCCACACCCTCCTGTGTGTTTGCGTGTCTTTTCTTTTTCTTTTTTTTTTGGCCTGGGCTGGGTTTAAACCTGCCACCTCTGGCATATGGGGCCAGCGCCTTACTCCTTTGAGCAGCAGGTGATTTGGTGTAACAAGTTCCCAGAGTTGTTGCTTTAATTTTGTTTCACTTTAGAAGCTTGCCTGGACTGAGTCTGTCCCCACCCCAGTTTGTGAGGTCACTGATGCCTGGGTTCTTCCTGGTAGAGTGCTATGCTATCACAGCTCACAGCAACCTCTAACTCCCGGGCTCAAGTGATTCTCCTACCTCTGCCTCCCAAGTAGCTGGGATTACAGGCACCTGCCACTACACCTGGCTATTTTTTGGTTGCAGCCGTCATTGTTGTTTTGGTGGGCCTGGGCTGGATTCAAACCCGCCGGCTCAGGTGTACGTGGCTGGCGCCTTAGCCGCTTGAGCCACAGGTGCCTAGCCAGGTTTTGTTTTGTTTTTTTTATTGTCATTTTTAGCCTAGCTTGCTAGGCTTATGTCTGCTTAGCACTCAGCCAGTGACAGCCCTCCAGGCTTCTGCCCTCACCAGTGGGCCATTCTTGCTTGTCGTGCCTGCGTCCTCTTAGCAGGCAGGGCGTGTGGAGAGCTACTAGCTGTCTGTAGCAGTGTCGTTCCTAAGCGTCCCTCTGCAGTTTCAGGACAGTCTGTAGGTGTGCACTTTCCTGACAGAGCTATGATGGGGGAGGGTTTCTCATCCTCTGCTCCAGCTCAAAGTAGGCTCCCCAGGCTATATTTTTAAGATGGTGGAGCTGTGTTGAGCTGGCAGGTGCTTGGTGGGTGGGAGCAGCTCCAGGCAGGGACTCTGCAGACTCTGCTTCTCTTACCTGGAATTGAGCAGTTTTCTTAAAGGAACGCTTTTTTGTTTGTCGTTTGCCCTTAAATGGTTATTTTTGACAGTTTTGCCTTGTGTTAGAGTTTTCTGGGAGAAAGACTTTGCAGAGCTCTTCACCTCATTGTTGGCTTCCCCAGTTTCTCTGTCTTTTAAGTTACTAGTGTTTCTAACTTGTCATGGCTGCCTAAGAGCAAGGATATAAAGTGTCCTGTTAATTTCACAGAGTGTGGCTCAGCAATGCCGTGGTCTATAAGGAGCATTGAGGGTGGGCTGGCTGTGGGGACCCGCATGTTCTATTCTGGTCTGTGCTGGTGATTAAAATATTTTCTGATAATAACTATATGGGTTTTAGCCTCTTAAAAATTTATTGTAGTTCTATATAAGATTTCCGTCTTTTTGTATTAAAACCACAGTGATTTTTTTCAATTACTTATGTATAATTAAGGTAATTTAGTTTTTCATTTCTAATTTTAGTTTGTTCTGTCAGTTAAAACCAAGAGAGAAGATTGTTCCTAAGTGGCATGAAAAGCCCTACGAGTGGAATCAGGTAAGTGGGAAGCAGGCCGCCCTGAAACAGTTGGCCACACAGTGAGGGCTCAGGCCCTGGGCAGGCACACGTGCAGAACCAGGCCAGCAGAGGGCCCAGGGAGCAGAAACAGGAGTGAAGTACATGGTTATAGTGGTGAATGGGGGATGTCACCGGCCAGGTGGATGTTCTCTGGGCAGCATCCTCTCTGTAATGCCGCGGTGGAAACCAAAGACCAGGCTTGTTTGCCCTGGGCGTTTGCAGAGAATTGGTAGGACTGGCTGCGCTGGCGCTTCAGCTCTCGGAGTCTGTGCAAGACACTCTTTGGCCATTGCTGTCACTTGGCTGCCTGGCAGCTCACAGGAGGCTCTGTATGTTCTCATCTGCCCAGGCTGCTGTGATGAAGTGCTGTAGCAGGTAAGTGGGCTGTGTGTGGACAGTGGGATCTTGTCCCTCACAGTTCTAGAAGCTGGATGTCCTTGAGCTGGTGCCAGCCTGGCCAGTTTCAATGAGGGCTTGCGAATGGCCACCTTCCTGCTGGGACCTCATGTGGCTCACACAGCCACCATGCTAAGCTCTTTGGTGGCTCATCTTGCGAGGGCACTGATCCCATTACGGGTCCTACTCTTGTGACCTCATCTATCCCTAATCAGCTCCCAAGGCCCCTGACCATCAAATACCCTCAAGTGGGTCAGGACCTCACCCTGGAGACGTGTGGAGAACAAACACTGGCTGTGATGCAGGGCGAGGCAGTGCTAGGTTTCCAGAAATTTCCTGTGTGTAAGGCTCTGAAATGGGTAAAAGGTGATTATTGGGAAAGGAAATAGGAAGGAATGTTAAGCTTTGGTTCCAGAGCCAGGTAGTCTTAGGTAGTCTTGGTAAGTGAACTAGCTGGAGGGCAGTTCCTTGTCACCGGGCAGTGTAAGTGAGGGGGTGCCCTGGGTGTCGTATCTCCCACCTGCATCTAAAGGCCAAGTCCTCTGCTCCCTGCTGGACTCTTAGTTTGGGGCCCTCAGGGCCTATGTCACTGGAGCCAGCTCTGCTGTTGGCACAGGGGGACTTGGCACTGGCCACAGTGGCCCTGGGTCAGGGTTGTTTGAAATTAATAGAATAGGAGGACTTAGTTTGAAAGCAGAATTTCATTTCAAGGTTGGTATGCCTTAGACCTTAGATGTTTTAAAGACTTATGAGACAACGTTACTGTTCATATTTACATAGGACTATATGGGTCTCTCAGTAAATGTTGCTATATTATTAAATGTGAATTTAAAAATGAATTTTGAACTTGGAATAAAGCAAATACTTGTATTCTTCAAAAAAAATGAATTTTGAAATACATAGTATAAAATGTGAGACTAGAGAAGTGTTCTATAAATATTTTTTTAAAACATAAAGACTACTTTTCTGCTGTCTTTTGTGTATGTGTGAGATTTTTATCTGTCATAGGGCTTTTGTGATTGGTCCTCTTGTCTGTCCAATTAGATTGACCCACAGCTGGTGATGGAGCAGGCTGGCCGGGAGAGCAGCAGAGGGAAGAACACCTTCCTCTACCAGCTTCACAGCCTGGCTGTGCTCAGCGCTTGACTGGTGGCGGGTCTGGGGCCTGTCTGCAGCCTGTGCCCACGGCTTCCAGCTGGGTTCCTGTTCTCTTTGGGTGGTCATTGGGCAGTGGTGTTTCTGTTCCAGTGGGAAGGATTGGGAACTCTAGTCTTTTCTAGAAACAGAAAATCACTGTATTAAATATTTTTGGAAAAATTGTTCTGAAAGAAGACTATTTGGAAAAAGAACTGCATTTTGCTTTGAATTTATTAAGGTAAATATAAGTAGCTAATTTTACATGTATGTTTCCAGAACGTCCTTCCATATTCTATTCTAAGTGATTTAAACCTGGAGTACAGGAAAAACCAGGACTTCCAGTTTACCACAAGGAAAAACTGTGGTGTTTTTTTCTTTTTTAAAAACCACATAGTATTTTCTGATTTTCTTTTTGTATGAGGGAAAAAATCTAATTTTGGTAAAACTAACCAGTTTTGTATATTTATGAGTTTTAGTTACGTTGCAATTCTTGGCCCACGTTTTGGAAATCAGATTACCTGGCAAGAGTATATCTGTGTGAAAATAATAAAAACATTCGATACAAAGCTTTGTTTCTGATGGTTTTTAGTCAGATGAGATTGAAATGTATTTTGTTCTAAAAAAAATCCACGTTTTTAAAACTAATACAAGGATATAAACCTCTTTTAAAAGTCAACTCTTATATCAGGGTTTGGTCTGAAAAGTGGAGCATCTGTAAATCCAGCCAGCGGAGACTGGGTAGCAGCGAGCTCACACAGATGTGAGGTGGCAGGCGGCGGCCGAGACTCCAGGGGCAGTTCACAGAGTGCCGGGAAATGTGGGAAGCATTTGGGCATGTTTGGGCATCGGAGTGGATGGTAGAAGCTTGCGTAGTGGTCTTGGAAACCGTCACGACTGGGGGAGCGTCTGCAGATCTGGGGGGGCGCCAGGTGCCAGGCAGCAGTGCAGGGCTCGGGAGAGACCTGCGGGGCTGCGGAGAAGCGGCAGCACCGCCTGTCGCTGGGTCGCGTCCATCTCAGAGTCACAGCCCTCAAACCAGTGATGCCCCCTTCCCACGGCCAGCACTCTTCCTGTTACTGTCTATAGTTTTGCCTTTTCCATAATGATACATATTTGGGATTGCATAGTACGTATCCTGTTCAGAGTAGCGTCTTCCACTTATCAGTATGTATTATATAATATTTAAGGTTCCCTGTGTCTTTTCAAGTCTTGATAACTCATTTCTGTTGCTGAATAACATTCCTTTGCCTTTATTCATTCGCCTGTGGAAGCACATCTTGGCTGCTTGCAGCTTTTGACAATTTTAGTAAATCTGCCATTAGTGTTTGTGTGCAGGTTTTGTATAGACACAAGTTTTCAGCTCATTTGGGTAAATTCCAAGGAATGTGGCTGCTGGTTCCATGTCTGAGGGTGTTCAGCTGTCCTGAGGTGTGCGGCGCAGTCCCTCGGTTCTCAGGCGTGGGCGGCGCTGTCCCTCGGTTCTCACGGGCGTGGGCGGCGCTGTCCCTCGGTTCTCAGGCGTGGGCGGCGCTGTCCCTCGGTTCTATGGCGTGTGCGCCGCAGTGAAAAGGAGAGACGCCGAAGGAGGCGCTGTCGCTCGGTTCTCAGGCG
>CAUYON010150859.1:0-12119 GCA_963573935.1 Arctocebus calabarensis | reverse complement strand
CTTGATCTTTGATAAGCCTTACAAAACCATGCACTGGGGAAAATATTCCCTATTTAACAAATGGTGCTGGGTGAAATGACTAGCAACCTGTAGAAGATTGGAAGTGGACCCTCACATTTCACTACTTAGAAAAATTGATTCTCAGTGGATAAAAGAGTTAAATTTAAGACACAAAACTCTAAAAAATACCAGAAGAGAGATCAGTGAAAATGCTTGAAAAATGTTTGCCTGGGAAAATATTTTATGAAGAGGACTCCTTTGTCAATTAAAACAACAAAAAGATATATTACTGGCATCTGATCAAGCTAAAACGCTTCTTTACAGCTAAGGACACTATAACTAAAAAAACAGACAGCCTTCAGAATGAGAGAATATTTTTGTATGTTATGTTTCTGATAAAAGTCTGATAACTAGAATCTAAAGATAACTCAAATTAATCAATAGGAAAAGGACAAACAACCCCATTTCTTTGTGGGCAGGAGATTTGAGCAGAAACTTTTCTGAAGAAGACAGGTGCACGGCCTCAAAGACATGAAATAAATGCTTACTATCTTTAATCATCAGAGAAATCCAAATCAAAACCACTTTGAGATATCACCTAACTCCAGTAATATTAGCCCACATCACAAAATCACACAACTGTGGATGTTGACATGCACATGAATGGAAGTGAATACTTGTACACTGCTGGTGGGATTGCAAAGTAATGTGGTCTTTTTGGAAAGAAGTATGGAGAATTCTCAAGGAACCAAAAAGTTTACTTACTACTTGAGCCTCTCATTTCATTACTAGGTATCTACCCAGATGAGCAAAAATCAGTTTACAACAAAATAATTTTGCACCATAATGTCTATTGCATCCCAATTCATAATTTTCAAGTCATGGAAGCAGTCCAAGTGCCCATCGACTCATGAGGATTAAAAAACTGTGGCATATGTATACAATGGAATATTATGAAGTGATAAAAAGATGGAGACTTTACCTCTTTTATGTATACCTGGAGGAGCTAGAATATATTCTTCTTAGGAAAGTATCTCAAGAATAGGAAAAAAGGTATGCAATGTACTCGATACTATTACGGAACCAATATATAATGACTTACACAATCTTATGAATTATAAAACACATAATAGTTCAGCAGGAAGGAAAGGAGAGAAGGGAGAGGAAAGGAGAGGGAAAGGATAAGCAGAAGGAAGAGGGAGGACAATTGGTGGGATCTCACCTAATGAAAACAATGCAAGGGTATATTTCAAAACAACTAAGAGTAAATTATAAATGACTTACCACAAATATAAGTGAGGTGATGGCTATGTTAATCAGTTTGATTCAAGCATTCTACATTATATATTAAATCATCACACTATACCCCATAATGTACACAGTTATGATTTAATTAAAAAATTAAAAGATAAAGAAATGACTTAAAGAATTGTACATGATAGGCACTGAATAAATATTAATTTCACTTCAAAAAAATTAAAAAATAAGATAAATTTTAAAAAATATGTCAAATAATAAAAATCCTAGAAGACAGTGTGCAGAAAACACTTGCAAATAGTGGCCTGGGAAAAGATTTTATGTGGAAGAACCCCTGGCAATTGCAGCAACACCAAAAATAAATAAACAGGATTTGATAAAGCTAAAATGTTTCTGTATAGCTAAGGGTTCCACAAACAAAGTAAACAGATAGCCTTGGGAATTGGAGAAGTTTTTTGCATGCTACAAATCTGAGAAAAGCCTGGATACTACAATCTACAGAAAACTCAAATTAATCTATAAGAAAAGAGCAAAAAACCCTATTTATAAGTGGGCAAGAGACTTGAACAGAAACTTCTCTGAAGATGACAGATGAATGGCCAATAAACACATTAAAAAATGCTCATCATCCCTAATCATCAGAGAAATGAAAATCAAAACCATTCTGAGTATCATGTAACCCCCATGATAATAGTCTACATCACAAAATTCTGCAACTGGAGATGCTGGCATAGATGTGGAGAGAATGGAACACTTTTGCACTGCTGGTAGGATTGCAAAATAATGTAACCTTGACAGAAAGAAATATGTATAGGTATAAAAAAAAAAAACCTAAAATTAGACCTTCCATTTGATCTTGAAATCACATTACTATAATTGTGTAATAAACATGGTTCTGTAAAAAAATAAATAAATAAAAGAAATACATGGGTATACGATTTATATAAGGAACCAAATTAAGAAACTATCTCTTTATAATGTGTCTCCCTTGAAAGATCTTTGGAGATTTTTGTAGATCACTTGGTGTTCACAGTATTATGGAGATCCTCCTCTCTCACTTCTTGTGACCCTGGCCACAAGATTTATTCTGAAACAGGTACACAACCTGAGTAGAACCAATGAGATTCTCCCTCATATAATCACAGTAGCTTTTAGGCATGAGAATTTTTCATACTGGTATTTCAGACATATTTCAAGTATCTTTTTGCTCTTATAAATATACAACTTCCTAACTATAAAAATGAAAAAGAGGTATTTGGATTACATTGACCCAACACAAGGAAGAATGTATTTAAAATACCTTGGAAAATTGGGACTAACAATGCATGTAACCATTAAAACACAACGTCAAAATGAATTGGATGTCCAATATGACATACAGTTTGCTTTGTCAAAACCACCTTAGTGTTTATGTTCATGCTTCTTTTTCAACTTGTTTTATGGTATCAGAATAGTGCTAATACCAAAACCCAACAAGAATACTAAAAGAAAGAAAACCCTCACATACACCTAGGGTAGTGAGTTTGAATCTGGCTGAGGTCTGCTGAGCAAATGTGGGGTTAGAAATCCCCACATGTATGTCTCATGTACTTCTCATTTGAGTAAGCCACTGATGGGTTAAACTGGCTTTTGCCTTCACAGAAAAAGCAATAGATTTGGGAAACCCTGAGGCAAACACAAAGACTTGTTTCTGGTCATCCGGGAATACTTTGAAGTTTTTGCAGTCATTGTCTCCTAGGTTCTTGCCTGGAGGCATGGTCCAGAGGTTGACAAAATGTCTTTACATTTTGTCAACTGCCTAAAGAGCTCAGCACTGTGAAGAAACAAAGTCAAAGACCCATTTAAGGTTAACTTGTTAAGTACGTGAGAAAATAGTTCTCCTACAGCTCTGTCTCTCTCTTATTTTATGTAGCTTTTTTAAGACCTAAAAGTAGAAGAGTATTTTGCTGTTTTCCGGGACAGGATATCTGCCACTTAAGTTTAAAGTCAAATAATGAATATTGTAAATCACAGATTTAAGTGTGCACATGACTGCAAAAGTATATAAGGTAGTGAGAAATAAAATTAATTGGCTATTTGCCACAAAAGAGCTTGTAGCCTGTTTCTTGCCCTTCTTAACATTGCAGTGCGGATTTACACTTGAGGCAAAGCTATAGTCCCTTGCATCTCCGGTCACGCAACAGCTGGATGTGGGAGAGGAACACATAGTCCTCCACTGCTGGGGAGCACCTAACCCAGGGCGGCTGGGGAGCAGCCTGGCAGGACCTAGTCTAGTGGAGAAAATTGAATCTAGTCCCTGGCGTTGGGGAGAGCATAGTCTGTGGAGAAAGACCAACTCTCAAACACATAATTCCGGCACAACCTGTTATGAGTAAAGGCAAGGCTGTGTACCAAGAGAAACACAAACAGAGAAGGAGACGGCTAACTTGGCCTGGGGGTGCTGAGAAAGACTTTACAGAAGAGAAAATTCTGTATTAGTGTTTTGAAGGCTAACTAGCAACTCATTAGTTAAAGAATTATAGGAAGATCAATACTAAAAAAGGAGGGGAAACACAGAAGGGGCTGCAGTCACCCCAGGACAAAGTGGGCCTGGCAATGACGCTGTAGGTGGGTGGGAAGCGGCAGGACTTGAGGGGGAGCTGGAAACAAGTAACGGAGTTGGCCCCCCTCCAGCTGGGTTTCAGCTGGGGGGTAACACACGTGCATTTGTATTTTAGCCTTTTGAAGGACAACAAGGCTAGAAGGTGCTGAAGGAAGGAAGAACAAGTCAGTAGCTGTTCCAGTCATCTAAGGAAGAGTTATTGAATCAACTAAGGCTTTGGAGGGAAGGGGGTACTTAGGAGGATGGAACGTCACTAGGTATGGGGAGAAAGAAGTGATTGGATGACCTGGTAAACAATGGCGACAGCCAAAATTGTATCTCAAATTCTGTAAGATGACTTTTGAGCCAAAATCTGTTAAGAGTACAGGGCAGCACCTGCGGTTCAGGGGGTAGGGCACTGGTCCCATTACCGAAGGTGGTGGGTTCAAACCTGGCCCAGGTCAAACTGCAACAAAAAAGGGCATTGTGGCTGCTCGGGAGGCTGAGGCAAGAGAATCGCCTAAGCCCAGGAGTTGGAGGTTGCTGTGAGCTGTGTGATCCCACGGCACTCTACCGAGGGCGATAAAGTGAGACTCTCTCTCTACAAAATAATAATAATAATAATAATAAAGGAGAGGTAAATAGGATTCTGGGCGGTGGTATGGCCAGTAAGTGGCAGAGACGGTGGCAAACACAGCAGACTGTGTTCATAGAGGCCTGGGGATAAAGTGGCGTCTGCTGGGGGTGGGGCTGAGGGCTGCTGCCTGTACAGGGCGAACTTCCTACAAATCCCACTTAAACATCATTGTACCATCTCAAAATTCCACTGACCCGGCTGCGAAACTCTCGCTGCTTCCCAGGGCTGCGCTGCCCTGCTGTTCCCAGAGCTTGCCCCTCCTGCCTGGCAGGCTGGCTCTGGGAGTGTGACCCTCCTGGCTCGCTCCCTCCCAGAAGTGAACTCCTCCCCAGACTCGTCTGGCTTTTTGTGTTTTGTTTTTCCTGGAGAAAATTAAACCTGCTTTCAATTTGAAGGACAGAAGTCTGGAATGTGAAGGAGCTGAAATGATACATTGGATTCAGCACTCGCCTTTGTTTGTGGTGGCTCAGGGATAGCAGGGTGGAAACCAGAAGAAAAACCACAGGGAAGGAGGCCAGAGGAGGTTTCAGATTCTTCTGAAATGACTTACCAAATGTTTGGTTTAGACCCTTCACAGGAAGATTCAAACAGCCCCTCTCTGGTCATTACTTCTAGTATTTTGGCAAGCAGCCGTTTTTCCAATAAGGTTTTTTAGACGACTTCTTATGTCAACCTAAAAAGGAAGAGGCTGAGCACAGAGCATAAGGGTTTAACTCAGCCAACGTGGCGACAGCTGCCGGGAAGGCTCAGACCCCACCAACCCTGGGGTGAGCTCCATCCAGCCTTTGTGATGAGCAGGTTTTTAAAAGCAGAAAAAAGGGAGACTGGGAGTGGGCAGAGGCAGAGGAGCTTGTCAGGGATTCTCATTGATTTACAGAAATATTTATTGTTGCAGTTTTTGGGGGGGTTTTTTTGGTCTGGGGCTGGGTTTGAACGCGCCACCTCCAGTAAATGGGGTCAGCGCCCTACTCCTTGAGCCACAGGTGCTGCCCTGATTTACAGAAATATCTATTAGTGCTTGTCTATACATCGTTAAGCTATAGGGTATGGACTGTGGTGTCTGGTGTGGCCTGACTAGGTTAGTTTATAGCTAGTTAACAGCACTTGCAAGTAGGTCCAGAGACGAATGTGGTCGCCATCTCTTTTTTTTTGGCCAGGGCTGAGTTTGAACCCGCCACCTCCGGCTTATGGGGCCGGCGCCCTACTCGATGAGCCACAGCCACCGCTCGCCATCTCTTTTTGATGTCTCTCTGGGCCTGATAATTTAAAAGGACTCTCATTCCTCAGATAAAATTCTTTCCTTTTCTCGTTTATGTAGTGATGTAATGTCAAGTGAAATGTTGCTAAAACACTGGGGTGTAGTGATATACAGAGTAGATACTTGATACATAGGGCTGAATGAGTGGATGAAAAATGAATGAAGAGAATAACTGCACAAATTGGGGAAATTCTTCTCTTTTTCCTATCTTCCCTAAGAAGGCAATGGAAAATCGGTAGCTACATTCAAGAATCCTACCCATCCCCTTCCATTTTATGAGCCACACTTAGAGATGACTATTGACCCACTGAAGTGTTCAAAAGCTGGCAGTCAGGCATGAGGTGTTTAAAACATGATCAATAAAAAAATAACTGGAGAGGGCAGCGCCTGTGGCTCAAGGAGTAGGGCACCGGCCCCATGTACCGGAGGTGGCGGTTTCAAACCCGGCCCCGGCCAAAAAAAGAAAAAAAAATTACTAGAGAAAGGAGAAAATTAGGATTTAGGGTAGAGAATCTCATTGTCTTCAAATATTTGAAGTGGATAAGAGCCAAGGCAAAAATCAGGCCAGTGAGTTCAGACTGAAGTTCTCCTGGCAGTAAAGAGCTCTAATGAACAGGGCCATTGGTGCCGACAAGCTGCCCAGAGCTCCCTGAGCTTCCTTTTCTGGGAGGTGACCCTGCCCAGGTAGACCCCGAAGACCGTTTGCCAGAGAATCCGGGGAACAGATCCTACAGTAGACGGAGACAGTCCAGAATTCAAATGCCTGGTCACTACAAAGGTGTTCTGCCACCTTGAGACCGCTCAGTGTTTAGATGCTTTCAAAGCATTCTCACAACCAGACTCTTTTTAGAACTTTTGGTATTCTACTATACCTTTGCTCCTTGTTTAATGACGCATTTGCAGATGACGAGTTCTACCCATCTCTCGCTCCAGCACAATGGATGGACAAGCCCACCATGTAGAAGTGTGGCTCTGCATTTGATTAAAAAGGGCTCAGAAGCATGGGGTGGTCCAATAAACGCCCTGTGTTCTGTGTGATCCCAACCTTGAGGCTTTATCAGCATAACCTTTGCTCAAGCACGTTTGTGTACCTATGTGTTTGTGTAATTTTGGCTTTGTGTCCTCAGGCAAAGGATAGAAGGGCCACCTGTATCAGTTTCTCTGGATGTTCTACTAGACTCTATGGCCTTTAGGCCCAGTAATCTACTTTTTTTTTTGCAGTTTTTGGCCAGAGCTGGATTTGAACCCGCCATGTCTGGCATATGGAGCCAGCGCCCTACCCCTTTGAGTCACAGGTGCCGCCAGGAATCTACTTTTTAACAAATAACCCCAGGTACTAATTGTGAGCTTGAAAATTTGAGGCCTCTAACTTTAGGAAGCAGCAGGATAGCAATGAGAGGAACTTCCCTCCCTTAAACACAAACACTGTCTTTGGAGACAACTGCAGACCATTCTCGGATGTGAAGAAATGGACCCATGGGGAAATAGCTCAGCTGAATTCATTGCTAATCCACTATTTTTAAAAAAATGCCTCAAATTAAAAGGAAAGACACAAAATTATATTTCAATTATTAAAGTGTCAGAAAGACATTTTAACTTATAATTATACAGTTCTCCATGTTATATAATGCCTTTTGGTTTAAAAGAATTAAGCAAATATTGGGCAATTCATATATTTAGAGTATTTATTTATTTTATTTTATTTTCCTGAGACAGAGCCTCAAGCCGTCACCCTGATAGAGTGCCGTGGCATCACAGCTCACAGCAACCTCCAACTCCTGGGCTCAAGTGATTCTCCTGCCTCCGCCTCCCAAGTAACTGGGATTACAGGTGCCTGCCACAACGCCCAGCTATTTTTTGGTTGCAGCCATCATTGTTGTTTGGCGGGCCTGGGCTGGATTCGAACCTGCCAACTCAGGTGTATGTGCCTGGTGCCTTAGCCACTTGAGCCACAGGCACCCAGCCATATTCAGTCTTTAAACATTATTAGTTAACTTTGTTGAAATCTTGTGCCATGATCAAAAAGAACGAGAAACAAAGAAAAGTAAGGTACTTGGCCTAACAAGCACCTAGTGGCAAAAGCTTTTATTCTACCCAGGAACCAAGACAGTTATAGTGGGAGAGTTACATAATACTTCTCATTTTACACTGACCCTTTGTATCCCCAAATGCCAGGCCATAGAAAGTAAGCCAAGATGTGTATGAAAACAATTCATGAGTTTTACTTTTGGTTTTTATTAGTACTGTACTTGTTCGTCAAGAAATATCTCCAAAAAAAAAAAAAAAAGAAATATCTCCAGGCTCGGCGCCTGTGGCTCAACGAGCTAAGGCGCCAGCCACGTACACCCGAGCTGGTGGGTTCGAATCCAGCCCGGACCCGCCAAACAACAATGACGGCTGCAACCAAAAAATGGCCGGGCACTGTGGCGGGCGCCTGTAGTCCCAGCTACTTGGGAGGTGGAGGCAGGAGAATTGCTTGAGCCCAGGAGTTGGAGGTTGAGCTGTGATGTCATAGCACTCTACCCAGGGCGACAGCTTGAGGCTCTGACTCTATAAAAAAAAAAGAGAAAGAAATATCTCCAGTCAAGTAGTCTTGGGAAGAAATTGCTACCCACAATCTGACACATCAGACTACTCTCACCAATAATGACTATAAACTTGAAGTGGGCATCCAAAGCCTGGAACTCCAAAGGAAAAGACAACTTCCCTTGAGAAGATTGGTATTCTGGATTCTTAGCCTTTTGAAAAAGCACAGAACAGCTATCGTATCTGCACCTCGGGACTGTATTTCAGAAACTCTCGTGTTCTAGTTTTGGCTTGGATTGCTAACTTCTGACAAGTATTTGACCTCACAGTATCTCTACTTCCTGAGTAAGAAATAATGTCATTTTCATTATTACATACGTTCTAGAGGCACCTATTGTGAAGAATTTATAAAAAAAAAAAAAAAAAAAAAAAGGTGGGCGCCTGTAGTCCCAGCTACTCGGGGAGGCTGAGGCAAGAGAATCGCCTAAGCCCAAGACCTGGAGGTTGCTGTGAGCTGTGTGACGCCACGGCACTCAACCGAAGGGCCATAGAGTGAGACTCTGTCTCTAAAAAAATAAAAATAAAAGAGTAATGTGAAAATGACAAGTGGTCATATAAATAGGAATCATTTTTATTATTTTATTTTTTTGTTATTTTTATTTTTAGAGTCAGGGTCTGTCTGTGTTGCCCAGGCTGGAGTGCAGTGACCATTCAACAGGTGTGTCACTGTGCATTGCACCCTCAAACTCTGTAACCTCAACCCCTCCTGAGTTGCTGGGACTATTGGTATGTGACACTGGGTTTGTAAACCGGTTTGTGTGTTTAAATAGCAGCTTGGCCTACTCTCAATCCATGTTTTCTTTCTTTATCTCCATTGCTATTACTTGAAGTTACATGGGCCAAAGGCTTCCTTACCCATTCTGTTGTCACTGACAGCCAAATTGTTAATCAAAATAGCAAGGGACTACGTCCAGAGAACAGGGTTTTCAGGTAAACAAGCATCGGTAGATAAGAATGCTTTACGATTTTTTTTTTTTTACTTTGTTTAGGATTAAAAATTAGAAATAGCATATTGTATTGATAAAATGCAGGAAGTAAATAGAGAATTACAGTCAACCTCATTTGTCTACTGTACATACTTTAGATGATATGTTGCAGATTATCATTTTTAAAACTCTTTTATTGAACTATGGCACATATCCATACACATATTCTGGGAAAAACACTCAAACTCAAAGCATCTTTCCTCTGCTCTCACTTAACAAGCAACACAGACTTCTGTGACCAAATGTGTGGAAGTTCCCCACACCCACCAAGCAGGCAATCAATTCTACAACAGACACAAACTGGGTGTCCTCCAATTCAGTTGTGACATTAGCCCCCTGGAGATCGTATCAGATCCCATAGGTTGAGGGTTCAATCCACAGGCCTGCCCCACCCCCCACCAGTCACCAGGGGCAACTCTAGGCCTCCAGAAATTCTGACTGACCTGTTCAAGTTGAGATTCCCACAAGTCCCTCTTTGAGTTTGACTCATTTGCTAGAGAGGCTCACAGAACTCAGGGAAACATGTTTACTGGCTTATTCTAAAGGTTCTTAGGAAGGGTACAGATGAAGGGAAGAGACGGGGGCCACGGGCAGTGGAGGCTCCAGGCCCCCCAGGCGCAGCACCCACCAGCTCTGCGTGTTCAGCTGTCCCCTGGGCCTTCTGTGGAGACTTCACTAGAGAGGCGTGATTGATAGCCGTGTAGAAATGTTGACTGGGCCAAAGGAATGTGATCTGATGCCAACAGGCTGAGTGCAGAAACCCAGCAAGGCCTGTCCAGATTCTTCTTGGCTTGTCTGTGCCGCCTCCTTCCTCCAGGGTGTGGGCGACTCTTCTTCTGAAATGAGGGTCTGGTGACCCTACAATCAGACAAAGTAGCTCAGAGAATTTTTTTATGGCTACCTCCAAGACAGAAAGGTCGGGGAAGACTCCTGCCTTGGGGTGCAAAAGGAGGATAGAAGGGCAGGAGAAGGAGAGAGAGAGAGAGAGAGAGATTGATTCTGTTTTCTGATGCTGCTTCTGAGCCCTAGAGTGACCTCACACTAGAACAAAAGACTGAAACAAGGGCTCATGAGCCGGGAACCAGGGGTGAACATTAATATACAGAGGGTGCCCAAAATCACATGCACAATTTAAGAAATGTATTAAAATTGCAATTATCAATATATACTGATAACAAAAGGTGTATACAGGTCATGTCTGGCTTCTGCAATTACAAGAGGCACTCAGAGTGTGACCATCAGCGTCCAGACACTTCAGATTATGACAAACTACTGCTTAAGTAGCACGGACCAAGTGGCCACTTGTATTGCCGTGTGTTCCATTTCACAGCACCGTGCATCTCAGACTTACCACGGATACATGCAGCGTTTGGGCACTTTGGAGGCTCTGTTGTTACTCACACCTCCCTTGTCATCATACTTCACAACGTTCTTGCATTTCAAACACCACTTCAAAATGATCTTGCGTTCCTTGAATGACAACTGTGCTTCTGCTATTTCTTCCACTTTCCTGCCTGTCCCATGCTATATGCTAGCATTCATCTTTCGAGTGAGCACCATATTGCTACCGTAATTCAACTTCAAAAAGTAATATGTAGATAACATCTCTTACACAAAATGTGTATACCTTGTTTGGTACCCATGTATATAATTATATTACACATATACCAATGAACATAGTTGCATTAATTATACATATGTAATTTGATTATTTTTTATTATGTATACACCCAGGCAACATTCATCTACATCAAGGTATAGAAAGTTCTTAGTCTTCCATAAGGTACAATTTTTGTTGCATTTTAAAATAATATATTTAGCCAGGCACAGTGGCTCATGCCTGTAATCCTGGCACCCTGAGAGGCTGAGACTGATGAACTGTTTGAGCTCAGGAGTTCCAGACCAGCCTGAACCACAGCAAGATGCCATCTCTAAAAAAATGGCGGGGGTGGGGGGTAGGGAGAGGGTTGGACTGGCGCCCGTAGTCCCAGCTAGTTGGGAGGCTGAGACAAGAGGATCACTTGAGCCCAAGAGTTTGAGGTTGCTGTGAATACATAAAACTGACCCATAACTTCTGGAGCCAGCCTCTCAGGCTTCTCTGTGTGAACACAGGACCCCCACTGCACTCCAGCAACTTCTACCCGCGATGCTGTTCTTCTAGTTTATCTCTGTAGCTCCTTCTCTCCATTGTCCCCTCTGCTCTTCCACCCAGTAGGCGACGTGTCCGGACCAATCAGAGATTAGCTGATGCGGCCCCCTAGCAAGGGGGAAGGAGTGTGAAGGGAGGATATTTACTCTCTGGGCTGCTCACAATGCTGCATCACTTCCAGCTGACTGTGTCTCCAGCCAAAGCCACAGCTCCTCTCAAAGTAGCCCTCTACACCAACATTCTTGAGTTTGTCTCTCTGGGTTTTGTTAACCATTCTCTCAGCTTTTCCCTTCATGCCTAGAGGTAATACCAGCACCAGGACATTGTGCAATTCCTGTGGTTTTCCTATACCCTTCCCAAACGTTTGAGAATAGTGTCTTTTATCAACCCATATGGACTATCTTAATTTAATTTTGCCATCATTTCCTTGTTTCCTGTTGAGAATTGTCCAACTCACCTTAGATACACTCTTAGAAAAATGTAACTCAGGCTCAGCGCCTGTGGCTCAACGCGCTAAGGCGCCAGCCACGTACACCTGAGCTCACGGGTTCGAATCCAACCCCTGGGCCCGCCAAACAACAAAGATGGCTGCAACCAAAAAATGGCCGGGCGTTGTGGCGGGCGCCTGTAGTCCCAGCTACTTGGGAGGTGGAGGCAAGAGATTC
>CAUYON010150856.1:0-17537 GCA_963573935.1 Arctocebus calabarensis | reverse complement strand
CTTTATATAGTGATCAAGAAAATGCCATGAAGGCTATCTGTAACAGTACAATCAAAACATTTCTGAATGTATATGAATCGTGCCCTATGATTGCACCAATGTACAGAATTATGATTCAATAAAATTATAAAAAAAAAAAGAAGGAAATTACCAAATGTTTGGAACAAAATAACAATGAAGACATGAGTTATCAGAACCTCTGAGATACTGCAAAGGCAGTCCTAAAAGGAAAATTTATAGCACTGCAAGCCTTCCTCAAGAAAATGGAAAGAGAGGAAGTTAACAACTTAATGGGACATCTTATGCAATTGGAGAAGGAAGAAAATTCCAACCCCAAACTGAGTGGAAGAAAAGAAATACCAAAATTAAAGCAGAATTAAATGAAATTGAAAACAAAAGGATTATACAACAGATTGATAATCAAAAAGTTGGTTTTTTGAAAAGGTCAATAAAATAGATAAACCTTTGGTTAACTTAACCAGGAAAAAAAGAGCAAAATCTCTAATTTAATCAATCAGAAATGGTAAAGATGAAATAACAACAAACCCCTCAGAAATTCAAAAATCCTTAATGAATATTACAAGAAACTTTACTCTCAGAAATATGAAAATCTAAAGGAAATTGACCAATACTTGAAAGCATGCCACCTACCAAGACTCAGCCAAAATGAAGTAGAAATGTTGAACAGGCCTATATCAAGTTCTGAAATAGCATCAACAATACAAAATCTCCCTAAAAAGACAAGCCCAGGACCAGATGGCTTCACGTCAGAATTCTACCAAACCTTTAAAGAAGAACTAGTACCTATATTACTAATCCTCTTCCAAAATATAGAAAAAGAAGAAATACTACCCAACACATTCTATGAAGCAAACATCACCTTGATCCCTAAACCAGGGAAAGACCCAACAAAAAAGAAAATTATAGACAAATATCACAAATGAATATGACGCAAAAATATTTAATAAGATCCTAACAAACAGAATCCAACAACATATCAAACAAATTATACACCATGACCAAGTGGGCTTTATCCCACGGTCTCAAGGCTGGTTCAAAATACATAAATCTATAAATGTAATACAGCACACAAACAAATTGAAAAATAAAGACCATATGATTATCTCAATTGATGCAGAAAAAACTTTTGACAATATCCAGCATCCCTTCATGATCAGAACACTTAAAAAAAATGGTATAGAAGGGACATTTCTTAAACTAATAGATGCCATCTACCGCAAACCCACATCCAATATCGTATTGAATGGAGTTAAATTAAAATCATTTCCACTTAGATCAGGAACCAGGCAAGGTTGCCCATTATCTATTCTGCTCTTCAACATTGTAATGGAAGTTTTAGCCATTGCAATTAGGGAAGAAAAGGCAATCAAGGGTTAGACGAAATCAAACTTTCACTCTTCACAGATGATATGATTGTATATCTGGAAAACACCAGGAATTCTACTTCAAAACTTTTAGAAGTGATCAAGGAATACAGCAATGTCTCAGGCTACGAAATCAACATCCATAAATCTGTAGCCTTTATATATACCAACAATAGCCAAGCTGAAAAAATAGTCAAGGAGTCTATTCCTTTCACAATAGTGCCAAAGAAGATGAAATATTTGGGAGTTTACCTAACAAAGAAAGTGAAAGATCTCTATAAAGAGAACTATGAAATGTTAAGAAAAGAAATAGCTGAAAATGTTAGCAAATGGAAAAACATACCATGCTCATGGCTGGGAAGAATCAACATTGTTAAAATGTCTATACTACCCAAAGCGATATATAGTTTTAATGCAATTCCTATTAAAGCTCCATTGTCATATTTTAAAGATCTTGAAAAAATAATACTTAGTTTTATAGGGAATCAGAAAAAACCTTGAATAGCCAACACATTACTCAGAAAGAAAAAGAAAGCAGGAGGAATCATGCTACCAGACCTGAGACTACACTATAAATTGATAGTGATCAAAACAGCATGATACTGGCACAAAAACAGAGAAGTAGACGTTTGGAACAGAATAGAGAACCAAGAGATGAATCCAGCTACTTACTGTTACTTGATCTTTGACAAGCCAATGAAAAACATTCAGTGGGGGAAAGACTCTCTATTTAACAAATGGTGCTGGGTGAACTGGCTAGTGACCTGTAGAAGACTGAAACTGGACCCATACCTCTCACCATTAACTAAGATACACTCTCACTGGATTAAAGATTTAAACTTAAGACATGAAACTATAAAAATTCTGGAAGAAAGTGCAGGGAAAACTCTTGAATCAGATTGGGTGAATATTTTATGAGGAGGACATCCCAAGCAATGGAAGCAGTATCAAAGATACACTACTGGGACCTGATCAAACTAAAAAGCTTATGTACAGCCAAGAACATAGTAAGTATAGCAAGTATACAGCCCTCAGAATGGGAGAAAATATTTGCAGGTTATGCCTCTGACAAAGGTTTAATAACCAGAATCCACAAAGAACGCAAATGTATTAGCAAGAAAAGAACAAATGATCCCATCTAAGGATGGGCAAAGGACTTGATGAGAAACTTCTCTAAAGAAGGCAGGCACATGGCCTATAGACATATGAAAAAATGCTCACCATCCTTAATCAACAGAGAAATGCAAATCGAAACTACTTTGAGATATCGCCTAACTCCAGTAAGATTGCCCGCATCACAAAATCCCCAAACTGGAGATGTTGGCGTGGATGTAGAGAAAAGGGAACATTTCTACACTGCTGGTGGGAATGCACACTAATACGTTCCTTTTGGAAGGATGTTTGGAGAATACTTTTAGATCTAAAAATTGACCTGCCATTCGATCCTACAATTCCTTTACTAGGTATATATCCATAAGACCAAAAATCACCTTATAACAAAGACATCTGTACCAGAAAGTTCATTGCAGCCCAATTCATAATTGCTAAGTCATGTAAGAAGCCCAAGTGCCCGTTGACCCATGAATGGATTAATAAATTGTGGTATATGTATACCATGGAATATTATGCAGCCTTAAAGAGAGATGGAGACTTTACCTCTTTCATGTTTACATGGATAGAGCTGGAACATATTCTTCTTAGCAAAATATCTCAAGAATGGCAGAAAAAGTATCCAATGTACTCAGCCCTACTATGAAGCTAATTTATGGCTTTCATATGAAGGCCATAACCGACCTAATAGCACAAAAATATGAGGAATTGGGCAAAGGAGGGCTGGGGAGGGTTGAGGTTGGGGAGAGAGGGTAATTGGTGGGGCCACACCTACAGTGCATCTTAGAAGGGTACAGGGGAACCTTACTAAATGCAAAATACAAATGTCTTCATACAATAACTAAGAAAATACCATGAAGGCTATGTTAATCAGTTTGATGAAAATAGTTCAGATTGTATATTAAACCAGTGCATTGTACCCCTTGATTGCTCTAATGTACACAGCTATGATTAAATTATAAAAATAAAGTAAAAACAAAAAAATTAAAGAAAAAAAGGAAAAAATATCAATGGATGAATTTGAAAATAAGTTGAAAACTTGGAAAAACAATAGAAAATCCAATAATATCAAGACCCAATTTTTTGAGAATATCAATAAAATTGATGAAACTCTACTCAGACACATCCTGGAAAACAAAGAGAGAGAGAACACATTAATCACCAATATAAAAAAGGAAATATCTCCCTGTATCCTCCAAGAAAGGATAGTAAGAGAACATTATAAATAACGTTATGCCTATAAATTCAACAACTTAGAAGAAATGGACAAATTTCTTGGAAGATAGGTTCACAACTCTTCTAGAAAATGGAATGTAAGGGAACACATTCTTCTAGGGTTTTTATAGTTTTGTGTCTTTGGTTTAAATATTTTATCCATTGTGAGTTAATTTTTTTAAGTGATGAGAAGTGTGGATCCAGTTTTGCTCTGTTACATGTGGCTAACTAGTTCTTCCAGCTCCATTTATTAAATAGTGATTATTTTCCCTAATGTGTGCTTTTGTCAAAGAACACCTGTCAATATGAATATAGTTTCATCTCTAGACTCTCTGTTCTGTTCAATAGATCTATGTCTCTATTTTTATGCCAAGACCATGTGATTTTGATCATTATAAACTTGTTGTATGAGCTGAAGTCTGGTGAAGGGATGCTTCGGGTTTCTTCTTATTTTGTAGAATTGCATGGGTTATTTGGAGATATTTTCTGGTTCCATATAAAATGTAGAACTATTTTTTCAAGATCATCCAAATATGACATTTATATTTTAATGGGGATAACTTTAGGTGGTATAGACATCTTAACAATGTTGATTCTTTCAAGCCAGGAATAAAATATGTTATTCCATCTGTTAACATCCACTGCTATGTCTTTTCTCAGTGTTTCATAATTCTTTGTATAGAAATCCTTCACATCATTTGTTAAATATATTCCATGGTGTTACTTTCTTTTTTCATTGATGATGCTGTGAATAGTACATGTATCTTTGATTTGATTCTCAGCTTGACTATTGGTGATGTATATGAAGGCTTTGTATACATTGATTTTATATCCTGAAATGTTGTATTTCTTGATCACTTCTAAGAATTTCATGATTGAGTCTTTGGGCTGCAAGGTTCATATCATCAGCAAAGAGCAATAGTTTGACCTCTTTTGTCCTTATTTGGATACCCTTGATAGTCTTCTCTTGCCCAATTGATTAGTCTTGAGACTTCTAGCACTAAGTTAAATAGTAGCGAAAATAGTGAATATCCTTAGCTGGTTCCAGTCCTAAGCAGGAATGTTTTCAGTTTTACCCCATTCATTATGATGTTGGCAGTGGGTTAATTGTAGGTAACTTCTATGTCTTCTAAGGAATGTCCCATCTATGCCACCTTTCTTAAGTGTTCTTATAAAAAAAGACAATTTTTGATTATCATTATTATGATAATTTTTGATGCTGGATTTTGTCACATGCTTTTTCTGCACCTATTGATAGGATCATATGGTCTTTGCTTTCACTTTTGGATATGTGGGGTGAATTACATTTATAAATTTGCATGTATTGAATCAGCCTAGCATCCCTGGAATGAAGCCCATCTTGTGATGAATTATTTTTTATGTGTAGCTGAATTCTGTTTGCTAAGATTTCATTGAGTATTTTTGTGTCAATATTCATGATATTAGTCTGTAGCTTTCTTTTTTCATTGTGTCCTTTCTTGGTTTTGGATAAGAGGGATCTCTCATAGAAGGAACTGGGGAGGGTTCCTTCCTTCGTGTTTTTGAATAGATGCTGCTTTATAGGTACAAGCTCTTTTTTGAACATTTGGTAGAATTCTGGTGTGAAACCATCTTGTCTGGGACATTTTTTGTTGGAAGCTTTTTATTGGAAGCTTTTTTATTATTTCAGTTTTGGTGCTTCATATTGATCGAGAATTCTATTTCTTCCTTGTTGAGTTTAGGGAGGTAATGTGATTCCAGAAATTTGCATATTTCCTCCACATTTTCAAATTTCTGGGCACAGAGATTTTTGTAGTATTCAGTAATAATATTTTGCATTTCTGTGACATCCGTTGCTTTTTACCCCTTTTCATTTCTGATTGAACTTATTAGAGACCTTACTTTTCCGTTTCTGGTTAATAGTGATATTCAGCAAGTCACTTGATGTGGCCAAGTGTATATCAATTTTGTTAATTTTTTTAAAGAAGAAACTTCCGAATGGTTCTTTTCTTGATTGTGTTTAGTTCTGATCTGAAATTAGTTATTATTTTTTTCTTCTGCTAGGTTTGGGATTGAATTGCCTTTTTTCCCCAGTTCCTTAAGATGATTCATTAGATTATTGATTTGCACTTTTTTTGTCTTCTGGATGTGGGCATTTAATACAATGAATTCCCCTCTCCCCACCACTTCTGTAGTAAAAATCTCACAGGTCTTGATAGCTATGGCCTCATTGTCACTTTTTTCAAGGAATCTAATGATTTTCTTCTCTATCTCCTCCTTGACCCAGTTATTGTTCAGCTATAAGTTGTAAGCTATAAGACTTTTGAAGGGATATTTCTGTTGGAATTGATTTCTACTTTTATTACACTGTGGTCTGTAAGATACATGGTATAATTTTTATTTTTAAAAAATTGTTGAGAATTGTGTTGTGACCAAAGATGTGATCATTCTTGGAAAATGATACATGAGCTAATGAGAAGAATCTATATTCAGTAGTATTGGGGTAAAATGTTGTGTAGATGTCTGTTAAGCCCATTTGTTCTAGAATTGAATTTAAGTCCAACATTTCTTTGCTTGGAGCATCTGTCCAGTTCTGATAGTGGGGTGTTGAAGTCTCTGATTATTACAATCTTGTTGATTATCATATTATTTAGGTTAAGTAAAATCTATATTATAAATCTGGAAGTATTTCAGATGGATAGGTACTCAGGATGGATATGTCTTCTTGTTGAATTGCTCCCTTGATCAGTTCAAAATATTCATCTTTGTCTTTCTTTACTTTTGTTGCTTTAAAAATCAGTGAGCATCTGCTATAAGTAACTCCTGCTTTTTTTTTTTTTTATCCAATCAGCAAGCTTATATCTCTTCAGGGGGAAATTCAAGCCATTCACATTTATTGAGAAAATTGATAAGGGAGGATTTTTGATCATCCTGCTGTGAGGAATTTTGTTGCTTTGCTTTGTTATGTGGGCCACTATGGTAGTTAAACTTTGTCCTCAAGTTACTGGGTAGGTTTACTTTGCTGTAAGACCATTAATTCTGCCTGTGTATTGTACACGTCTGAGTACTTCCTGCAGGGCAGGTCTAGTAGTGACAAATTTCCTCAAAGTTTGCATGTCAGGAAAATATTTGATTTCTCCATCAAATATGAAACTTAGTTTTACAGGATATAGAGTTCTAGTCTTTGAGGGGTAGACTAGGCACTGGCATCGGTGTATAGTCTACCAAGGGGAACACTTCAAAAGTGACCATAGTGATGTTCAGCAATGAGGTATGAGGTAGCTTTTCTGGGATGAATTCACAAACTTCATTGTTTAACCTTATACAATGACAGCTCTGGTAGCTGTTCTAGAAAAAGAGTTCAAAAATTTCTTTGAGATGTGGACAAGATTTTTTAGTATAATATGAGGTGGGGTTAAGTTATCATCATGACCTTGGGATATGAAGATATCTTGTCAGAACAAGAAATGCATTACTACAAAAGGAAATATTTATGAATTACATTCAAACTGAAAACCTCTTATTGAACAACACTAACAGAATAAAAAGTAAAATCATGGGGTAGGAAAAAAATGCCAATACTTAGATATAGAAGAGAATGTGTTTATAGAACATAAAACCACTTTTGCGAATTAATAAGAAAAAATTATCTTTATAAATTTTCTGTAAATCCAAAACTGCTCTAAATATTAAGTATATTTTAAATGTGAAAGAAAGAAAGAGAGAGAGAGAGAGAGAGAGAGAGAGAGAGAGAGAGAAAAGGAAAGAGACAGTTAACTCTGTAGAGAAAAGGGTAAAGAAGTTGAACAGACGTTTTCCAAAACATAATATTCATAAATTGGTTAACAGGCATAGGAAAAGGTTCTCATGCTTATTAGTGATTGTAGAAATAGAACTAAAGGCTCGGTGCCTGTGGCTCAAGTGGCTAAGGCAACAGCCACATACACCTGAGCTGGCGGGTTCAGATCCAGTCTGGGCCCGCCAAACAAGAATGATGGCTGCAAACAAAAAATAGCCAGGTGTTGTGGTGGGCACCTGTTGTCCCAGCTACTTGGGAGGCAGAGGCAGGAGAATCGCTTGAGCCCAGAGTTGGAGGTTGCTGTGACCTGTGATGCCACAACACTTTACCCAGGGTGACAGCTTGAGGCTCTGTCTCAAAACAAAACAACAACAACAAAACCAGAAATAGAACTTAATATCACACTGATTTGCTGACCACTTACCAGAATTACTAAAATTAAAGACTATATGAAATATTGCTGATATACAAATTAGTATTCTCATACACCATGAGACTTAATTTGTCCTTGGGGATTACATGCATTCCACAGGGAGAAAGACTTGAATATTTTTTATCCAATCAGCAAGCTTACGTCTCTTCAGTAGGGAATTCAGGCCATTCACATGTACTGAGAAAACTGATAAGGGAGGATTTCTGATCATCCTGTTGCAAGGGATTTTGTTGCTTTGCTTTGTCTCTTGGGCCACTGTGGTGGCTAGGCATTGTCCTCAAGTTACTGGGTTGGTTTACTTTGCTGCAAGACCATTATTTTGGTCTGTGTATATAGTACAGGTCTGAGTACTTCCTTTAGTGGATTTAACTAATCCAGTAAAGCTGGAAGTATGTATGATCTGTCACCCCATGATTTCTTTCCTAGAAGGATATAACACTTTTCTAAAAGCTTATATGCTCGTTGAATAATGAACATAAAATGATATTTCTGGCAGCATGAGTATCAATAACACAAATGTGAAAGTAGACTAAATGTAACAAGAAATAAATAGTGATGTAGTGGTAAACTAAAATGTTAGATAGCAATTGAAATGAATTAATTATTGGTACATGGATGATGATTTTGCTAATACACACTGAGTATAAACAGAGATAGTTGTACATACTGTATAATCCATCTACATACAGTTTTTGCAGACAAAAACAACTTATTGTGGTAGAATACAGGATGGTGTGTACCACTGAGGGGAAGAATGACAGAGTGGGGGCCTAAAGGAATTGTATGGAGTGCTGCCAATATTCCACTTTTGTGATAGTGGGAGGCAGGTACATGAGTGTATTTGCTTTTTAAATATTCATCAAGCTGCACATTTACCATTTTGTGCCCTTTTCCATATACAGAATCCGTCTAGCAAAGACTGACCTTTCTTTACAGGATGACAGGAGAGCCAGAGGAAAGTAGGTATGGCATAGACATCAAGCAGATCTGTGGTTCCCATTTTAGTAATGAGAGATATTGTCCTATTAATTTAGGTGCACCATTTAGGTGTTTTGAAAATTTTTTCAGAATTTATTTTCCCTGTAGTTTCAATGTGTGCTGGTAAATTCATTTTGTTATAGTTTTGCTAATAACCATAACTCCAGTTCCCTGTCTGCTTAAGTCCTACATGGACAATCTCCTTTGACCATTCTTAGGTCCCATTCATTTTGAAGAGTTTCTACAATGTACTTGAAAGACCCAATTTTACTTTGCCTCTTATTCCTTCTCCCACTCCCACCAAAGGTTTCTTTAATGAGAAGAAAATATCCTCTTATCTTTCCCTGTCATTTACTTTATTCTCCTAGGAGAAAATTCCCCGTCTTCATGAAACATTCCCACCAAGAATCAGAAATGAACCATACAAGAGACTTGAACAGAAACTTCTCTGAAGATGACAGATGAATGGCCAAGAAGCACATGAAAAAAAGCTCATTGTCCCTAATCATTAGAGAAATGAAAATGAAAATGACTGTGAGATAGCACCTAACTCCAGTAAGATTAACCCACATCACAAAGTCTCAAATCTGCAGATGCTGACATGGACTTGGAGAGAAGGTAACACTTTTGCACTGCTGGTGGGATTGCAAACTAATACAACGTCTATGGAACGAAGCATGGAGAATTCTCAACGAACTAAAAGTGGACATTGCATTTGATCCTCAGTCTCATTACTAGGTATCTATCCAGAAGCAAAAAATGCATTTTACCACCAGCACATTTGCACCAGAATGTTTATTATAGTTCAGTTCAGAATTCCCAATATGTGTACACAACCCAAGTACCCATCAACCTATGAATGGATCAACAAACTGCGGTATATGTGTACCATAGAGTACTATTTAGCCATAAGAAAAAAATGGAGACTTTACATCTTTCATGTTTACCTGGATGGAGTTGAAACACATCTTCTTAGTAAAGTATCTCAAAATATATATTTTAAAAAGTATTCAATGTACTCAATACTAATGTAAAACCAATGTATAAACAATTACACACCCAAATACTAAAATGAAACCAATTTATAAACAACTACATGCCCACAGGAAAGAAAAAAACACAAGGGTAATCTAGTGAGGGGAAAGGATGAGGAGGGAGAGCAATTGGCAGGATCTCACTTAAAGGGCACAATGTGAGAGTGTTCAGCATGCCCCCTGGATGAAGGGCTCAACTAAAACTTGATCTTTGCTTAGAAATTAAAACAATGTAACCTAAACATTTGTACCCTCATATTAATCTGAACAAAAAACATAATCAAACATTATTCTTTTATCAAAAATTATTTTATTGAGGTATGATTAACATACACAAAGCCACACATATTTAAGGTATACAACTTAATATATTTGGAGCTAAGTATACACTGGTGAAAGCATCGCCGCATTCTGTTATAAATGTGTCCATCTCTTCCGAAAGCTTCTTCTCATCCTCACGATTTATTATTAATTTTTTGATGAGAACACAACATAAGATCTACCCTCCTAGCAAAATTTTTTATAATACAAAGTCTGACAATTAAGTTCATGAACTTTCCACCTGCACTTACATTGGCAGCACTGTGCAAACAACTCAGTAAAGTTTCATAACCTTGGTCGCTAGG
Source organism: Arctocebus calabarensis (assembly GCA_963573935.1). NCBI lineage: Eukaryota > Metazoa > Chordata > Mammalia > Primates > Lorisidae > Arctocebus > Arctocebus calabarensis. The sequence goes on along the minus strand of CAUYON010150856.1, from coordinate 6,978 downwards.
AAAGTTTGGAAACAGACTGTTTTATGGCCCATTATTTCACTTCCAAGAAATAGTCAATAGTGTCTTTTCTGATTCGCCTGTGTGAGTTTCAACTTGCTCCTACATGAATTTTATGTTTCTTGATTTTTGTGTATCGCAAAACTTTTGTAATGACCCAATGTATCAGTGTCTCACAGCTGTGTTTATATACATGTGTGGCAGTGTCTTGCTGAGTGGTGGTCAATATTGTTGTGTGTTTTTTTGTGCCATTGACAGAACGTTGGAGTTTGAATAAGAGCAACGAATAAACATTAAATTTCTTATTAAACTTAGCAAGTGAAAGTGAAATCAGGGACATATTAGTTTATGGGGATAATGCCATGAAAAAAATGGCAGTGGACAAATGGACTAAAAATTTGTTGGATGGGAGAGAACGTGTCACTGATGAAGACAGTTCAAGGCAGCCAATAACGAGCAAAATTAAGGAAAACATTGCAAAAATTCATCAAATTGTGTGTCAAAAATACTGGCTGACTATGGGAAACATAGCAGACCAAATAAACATTGATAGAGAAACAGGAAAATCTTAACTGAAAATGTTGGAGTGAGAAAGGTGTAGTTCTTGCATCATACCAATACCAGCTCACAGAGGGAGGGAGTTTTCAACCAAAGAACTGTATTGGAACATCCTCTTTACTCACCTCATCTGGCTTCAAACAACTTTTTCTTTCCCTGAAGACAAAGAAAATACTGAAAGGAAAATATTTTGATGACATTCAGGACATCAAGGGTAATATGATGATTGCTCGAACAAGAGTTCCAAAATTGCTCTGAAAGGTGGACTAGGTGCTGGCATCAGTGCATAGCTTCCCAAGTGAGGTACTTTGAAGGTGACCATAGTGATATTCAGCAATGAGACATGTAACACTTTTTCTAGAATAAGTTCACAAACATAATTTTCAGGTCTCATATATTACTAGCTATAGGCATTGTGCTTTATGGTAGAACTCAAACACTTACTCATCTTATTTAAGCGAAACTTTGCACCCTTTGAATTATACCTCCCTTTGAATTATACGTTCTCCCCTCTCCCCAGTCTCTGTAACCACCATTCTTCTCTGCTTCTTTGAGTTTGACTATTTGGGGGATATTTTATAGATATTTCATAGTTGTACATACTTGGGGGTAATTGTAATGTTTTGATGTAGGTATGAAATGTGTAATGATCAAATCAGGTTGATTAAGGTATCCATAACCTCATTTATCTTTTCTTTGTGGTAGGAACATCAGAATTCTTCTCTCCTACCCGACCACCTCTCCACATTGACCATCTCCTTAAGTTGCCCTGATTTTCATAGACTGGATGTGTGCCACATGTACTCAATGGAAATTCCTTACATTGACCAGCTTGCTACAGTCCCTTGGGTGGTCAGCTTACAGAGGTTCTACTGTATATAATAAATTAAATTTTCCTTCCTATTTCCTTGCTATTCAAGTAGACCAATGTCTAATGTAGACTAGTACATTTCTGATTCAACCAAAAAAAGAATAGGCAAAAATGGATTTGAGAAATAGGTATATTTATTGGCTTATTATTTCCCTGAGACCTAGGGTCCTGGAATAAAAATGTGAAAAATTTTCTGTTTTAGTATTTGGGTTGGAGAAGGAGAAATTCAATGCAATTATCTTAAAAATCCATTAGCTAATGAACAGTTTCATCAGTGTTCCCATAAATGTTTGGCTCAAATGCTGTGGTGGGCAACTACTTAGTTTAGACAAGTCAAAGAGAGGCTGTACTGGGAGACATGTGACCTGCAGACACTGACATTTGGTGGGGAACATCAGAGAACTGGGCTAAAGAAAATGTAGCCATAAATTCTTCAAAATGAGCACAAGTCTTCTGAATTCATAATGCTCTGCTTTGAAAGGTGAGCAGGTTTTACAATCATAAGCAAAAAGACATCACATCACCAGACTTTAAACTGTACTATAAGGCTATTTTAACGAAAACAGTATAAGTTTGGTACAAAAACAGAAACATAGACCAATGGCACAGAATGGAGACGTCAGATATAAAACCTTCTACCTATAACCAACTGATCTTCAACAAAGTGGATAACAAAGTATACTTTGAAAAGAAGCCCTATTCAGTCAGCGGTGCTGGAAAAATGGATAGCTACATGCAGAAAAATGAAACAGATCCCCTACCTGTGACCACTCACAACAATTAATTCAAGAAGGATAAGAGACTGATTTCTAAGGCATGAGACGATAAAAATTCTAGAGGAAAATGTAGAAAAAAATCTTCTTGATATCAGTCTTTATATTCAGCAAAGAATTTATGACTAAGATCCCAATGGCAATCATGGCAACAACAAAAATTACTAAGTAAGATTTGATTAAACTAAAAAGCTTCTGCACAGGTAAAGAAACAATTAATGTAGGAAATAGACAACCTATAGCATAGGAGAAAATATTTATAAGGTACACTTTTGACAAAGTTCCGATATCCAGAATTAACAAAGAACTAAAGCAAAGTAACAAGAAAAAAAAAAAAAAAGAACCCCACCAATCCTAATAAAACTTTGGCAAAAGACATGAACAGAAGCTTCTCCAAAGACGAAAGACAAGTGGCCAATAAACATATGAAAAAAATGCCCTGGTCAACAGGGAAATGAAAATTAAAACTATAATGAGATTTCACCTTACCCCAGTTAGAATGGCTTTTATTAAAAATTTCAAAGGAAGCAGAGAGAAAGGAACATTTATACACTATTGGTGGAACTATGAGCTACTATAACCTCTATGAAAAACAGAATTAAAATTAGACTTACCATTTGAACCAGAAACCTAAGTATTTTGAAACCTAAGAAACCCCAAAGAAAATAAGACTTTTTATCAAAAGAGACACCTGCACGTGAATGCTTGAGCCCAAATCATAATTGCAAAGACATGTAATCAACTGAAATGCCCATCAGTTCATGAATGGATTAATAAAATGTGGTGTATGTATACCATAGAGTACTACTCAGGCACAAAAAAAAAAAAAAAAAAAGAATTACTGCCTTTTGCAACAATCTGGGTGAAACTAGAGACCATTCTGCTAAGTGAAATATCTTAAGAATGAAAAAACACCACATGTACTCACTATTAAATTGGAACTAACCAATGAGCACAGGTGCGCAGATGAAGGTGAAGTTCAGTGTGAATCAAGCAGGGGGTATGGGAGGGTAAAAACCTATCTAGAGGGAGCAATGAATACTATTTGTGTGATTAGCACACTTATAACCAGGACGTAAGCATTTCAAAAGTAATACATGTAATACCTAAAATATTGGTATCCTCTTAATATTTTGAAACAAACAAAAAAAAGTGAGTGGGTAATTGAATTAATTGAGAACATATACAAGTTACATGCTTTGTGAATAAGTAATGTAAGAGTGGGCTATTTATTAAATCTACAAATGCCTGCTTCTCTAATTTGTAGGTAAGGCTCAAATGTTTACATTACAAACTGCAAAGGGTAAATTCACAAGCGCCTTCTTACTGAGGGTTCAAATTACACATTCCTTCTTTGAAGGTGTCTTTCTTAATTCTCTCAGGAGTGAAGACTATTCCTAGTTTCCATACCAACTTATTTCCCTGCTTGTTTCTTTTTATTGTGTGTACCTCCACTAGAATGCAAGTTCGTTCTATTTTGGGAGCAAGGACTCAGCTTGTCTTACATCTCCATGACTCATAAAAGGGTCCAGAACATACAAGTTATTCAATATTTAACTGAATGTCTATCACACTAATTGCCAAACTGAATAATGGGCAGTGCCCATAAGGTGCATTTTTAGATCTCCTAGCACTAAGGATAGAGGCAGTCATGTACGAATAACCTCTGAAAAATTTGTGACTGAATGAATAAATGGCTGAATGAATGAATGCGTGCAGTTATGTGGTCAATGTGAAAGTTCAAGTATGGACTGAGCATAAAGTAATGGGTCAGTTTTGCTCTTCTGTAAAGTGACAGTGACATGTTTCAGGGTTACTCCTATCTTGCATACCTGAAATATGCACTTTAGACATCTGAGGTTCTATGTGAAAGAAAGAAAATAATGACAAGTGCCCAGTTCCCTGATAATTATCAGAAGTTCCTGGAAGCTCCTCAGCTTACTTTTCTCTTCTCTAATTAAATGTGTACCAAATGGCCCTTCTCCACACACCTTTTTAGGTTGTATACAGCTATATAATTTATCTTCTTCTCTGAATTCTCTGAACAATTAACATGAATTTATTTTTAGCTCCATCATCCCAGTCATCATGAGCCCTTATTTACCGCCCTCTCCGTGACAGATAGAGGGACTGTGTCAGATCCAGGAGGATCCAGATTGTCATAGGCAGAATAAAGAGCCCCCAAAGATATATTCTAATCTCAGAACCTGTGAATATGTCACTTACGTGGCAGAAGGCAGATGTGATTAAGTTAGGCATTTTGAGATGGGAGGATTATCCTGGGTTACCCAGGTTGACCCAATGTAATCCCCAGGGTTTCCCATAAGAGACACAGGAGGGTGGAGTCAAAGCAGATGACATAAGTGCAGATGCAGAGGCTGAAGGGTCACGAGCTAAGGAGAGTGGGAGCAACTTGAGAAGCTGAAGAAGGCAAGACACAGACCCTCCCTCCAAAAAGAACTCAGTCCTGCTGATGACTTAATGTGAACCTTGGAATGCCATTTCAGACTTCTGGTCTCCAGAACTGAAAGATGCTAAATCCAGGTGGTTTTAAAGCCACTGAGTTTGTGACAAGTTGTCACAGCAGTAAAAGAGCATGCGAGGAGGCCTAAGCTGAAGAAGCTTACAGGACAGTTGACCTTGACCTTTCAGGTGTAGTAGGTTGCTCAGTCCTGAACATGCATACATGCTCCTCTTACATTCTCTATAGAATTTACTACAACTTTTGCATTCCCACCTAGGTCTTCGCCAGGTCACATTCCAGGTAACATTTATTATTTCACAGCTTAACTTCTCACAGGAGATTTCCCTTATTTCTAATTCATTCTCATGTACCAACTTGATTAATTTTCTTGCCAAGCCACCTGATCACAAAGTTAGACTCTCAGAGTTTATGGGCTGAAGAGTGCATCTATCATAACTATTATTCAGTGCACCAGCAGAGCATTGGACCTGCTTAGAAACATTCTGTTCTTCCACATTCCTGCCACACACAGTTGTCCTCTGCAGGCCGTAACATCATCACGTTATAAGCCTTTTGTTATATTAATGCTGCCTTTCTAGTTATATTTCTCTCAACTTACCCTCCAAAACTGAACTAAATGCTTAAGCACACTTTATCCACTTTCTTATTTCTTCCTTTTTCATGTCACTTCTGTTCCTAAAATGTGCTTCTCTGAATGTTATTATCAGAATTTTACTGTCTGTCAAAATACAGGCCAAAAGCCATGTCCACAAAAGGATGTCACTATCACGTTAACTAGAACTGATCTCCCTCTCCTTTGGATTCCACATCCATTTATTCATTCAACAATATTTACCAAACACTTCTGTGTGCTATCTACATTGATGGTAATCAGAGGGGTAAACCAAAAGAGATAATGTCTCCTTCATGCTGTTCAGTGAAGGAGGCAGATGTTAGAACAACATAATTAGTCATGGAATTATAACTGCTCAAAGGAAAAACAAACAGTGCTATTAGAGCACATAACTGGTCTCATTAACCTACTTGGTAAGGCCAGGGAAATCTTCTCTGGCTGATCAAAGATCTCAGTGTTAACCAGGAGTGAAGTGAGGGTGGGGACAGGGAATACCCTGCACACCATGTACAGCCTATGCAGGGGTCAGATAACAAAGATGAGCATGGAGTACTTGAGAGAATGCCAGAAAGATGGTGTGGCTGGCACAGTGAGTGAGGACATCCTGGTATTAGAGAATTTTGCAAAAAATAATTTTCTCAGGGTGTCCTGGGCCATCGTATGGGTTTTAGTATTTATCATAAGACCAATACTTGAAGTGTTTTAAGCAGGATGATGCAATAATCACATTTGCCATTCCCAAAGTTAACTGAGTATAGGGTGGAAATTAATTATAAATGATAATGACAAGAGAGGATGAAACAGATCCATTGAAGTACTCTACCTCGAGCTGATGGTAGTTTGGGCCCACTTGTGGAGTGTGATGGTGGAAATGGAGAGGTGAGCAGAGTTGAGAAAAAAGTAAAAGGTGACATCAATAGGACATAAAGAAGGGCTGGATATGAGGACTATGGGGAAGAGAGAAGAAAGGTACCTTCTGGGTTTTTGTCTTTAATATAATAGAAGGTGGTAGAGGGCCCCAGATATGAGCCTTTGGGAATGTAAGATACCATCACTGTACTTGTCTGTCATGTGGCACCTTTCATAGTCAAGCTTGTGTTCTTTTTTTACTAAATCCAGTATCCCAATCATCTAGTACACACTGCAGAGCACCTAACTACATGCCTTGTACATGGTAGATACCCAGAAAATACTGATTAAAAAATTACTTCACAAAAATACTGGCCAATTTGTGTCATACTTGCAAAGGAAGATGAGATCAATGGGAAGGCAACTGGCAAATACCAATAGTAAGTACAAGAAACAAGTTGTGCACCTATATCTTTAATTTTTGTGCCGTATTGAAAGATCAAATTTTAAAATTGGTTACAAATACTTAAAGTGGTCATCTGTTTATAACGTCTTCGGGGTTTAAGTTTACTGACAGTTTTTATTTAAAGAGGTATTCTCAGTTGTTAAACTTGGTATAAGTCCCATGAGCTGAAGATTGTGGCGGGTATGAAATTGGCTGTGCAATATCTGTACTTTTTTAAAAATTTTATTATCTTTATCATTAAATTATAGCTGTGTACAATAGTGCAATCAAGGGGTACAATGTGCTGGTTTCATATACAATCTTAACTATTTTCATCAAACTGATTAACATAGCCTTCCTGGCAATTTCTCCATTATTATATGAAGA
>CAUYON010150855.1:0-13854 GCA_963573935.1 Arctocebus calabarensis | reverse complement strand
AAAAAAAAAAAGTCTTTCGGTAGTAAGGTTGTCTGGAGCAACCTTCTTCCTGATACAGATACTTTTCATCATGTAGATTTCTTTTAAAATGTAAATTTCTTTTACAAAAGGACATCTTTGTAGGCATTTATATATATATATATATAAATTTTTTTTTTTTCTTCTTTGTTGCATAGTTTTATGTTGCTGTTAGGTCTTACTTCTTGTTTTGTGTCTTCAAATACATTTATCATGAAGGTTGAGACTGCCTCTTCTACATTTTGACATTCCCTGTTAGCAAAGTGGTATGCAATTATTCGGGGCTCAGTAAGAATGTTACAGTGTTTATTGAGAAGGTTCTGTGAGTTTGGAAACTGATTCATTGGGATTTTTGGAAGAGAAGAATGCATCGGGTAGAGAATAACTGCTTCACCTACAGAATAGGAGCTCATGAAGAGGCAGACTTTCAGGGTTATTATGGGGGAGTCAAGACTTCTACACTGCTGGTTAATGACTCCTTAATTTTTAACTGCTTTAGAAGTGCCCTACCGGCCTGTAATTTTGTTTCATTAATTATGCTCAGATGTAGTAGTATCTGAGACAACAACCTTTAGATTTCCATTTCACCTTCAGCATTGGCAACTATTTATTACTATCATGAGTAGGGCTACTAAGTTCATTATTAATAACTTAAGGCTTTTCCTCCCTGAGACCTAAAAAGAGCCATATAGTAGTGACCTATGAAAATGCATGTGTTGTAAAGAAGCCATGATGCAGAATATTTACTTCTGAATAATAAATAATTATGTTTGCCATTGTTTCATTTACAAAAAATTTAGTTTTTATTATGTACCAGAAAATGTTATAAAAGCATTTAAAATATTAACTACTTTAATCTTTGTATACTCTTTGCAAGAGCTGTGATCATTGCTTTTATTTTATAGATTAAGAAGTTGAGGCATAGCATGGTGTATGAATGATCTAAAGTTACACAGATGTGTAAGTGGCTAAGCCTGCAAAAAACAGTATTGTTGTACATTTTGTGCCCTTTACTCTCTATTCTGTCCTGTTCTCTGTTATTACCTGTGTATTTATCTATTTGCAGATATATGCATTTATGGTGATTTTGGTTTTAATTGTTTTAGGGACAATGGGCTATTGCATCAAAAGAAAAAGAGAGATCTGTTGTGTGGATTTGTTTAAGTTTCTAATATTTACTTTGCATTTCTATATTTCCATTTTTTGTTGTAAATACATTCAAGAAGAAAAATTGGTGTTTGATATAATATTGATAGATTTGGAACACTAAGTAAATAAGTAAATATCTCCAAACTTTTTTTTTTTCCAAGGAAGCACATAACCTTTATTAATACTTCCAGCCTGGAAGAGACCCTGGGCCAGACAGCACCAGGGGCAGAACCCAAGGATGTGGCCTTTACTGCCCGGCAGACCAGGCATCAATGCAGAAACCCTTAGGACAGTCAGGGGACAGACTCCAGTGCAGTGCTTAGCATTTCCCAAGAGGGCAGTGCCCTGGTTGGCTCCCAGCTCCTGCATATTTGCCTCTAGCCCCATATCCAAGCTTCAGGCTGGGCCCCCAAGCCTGGAGGCCTGGCCCTTCATAAAACTGTGAGCTTCAGGGAGGCCTGGAGGAAGAAAGAGGAAGTCAGAGGAGGGCAGCCTGAGCCTAGCTCCCCAGACCTCTGGCTGCAGGAAGACCATTCCCATAACCAGAACCTGCAGGAGTGAGACTGTATCTCCCAACTTTTTAAGCTGATGCCATGAGAGCATCTGATGGGAACATCCACAGACCACCCTTACATAGGCACCTTTGTCAGGAGCTTGACAGTCTCATCATAGCTGACCTAATATCCACTGTCCTTGTTCACTTTGTGTATAATCCAGCATTAAAAGCATAAGGTATAAAAGGATGACAAGATTATGCTCCACTTTACTTATTCAACTAAATTATTATGCCTTGACCTTTTGACCAAATCAGATTCATCTTCTCTCTCCCTGCACTTCCACCCATTTTAATAGTGCAGCCCAGATCTAATGGGCTGTGAGTCTGTGAGTAATAAGAACACGGAGAAGAGTGGCCAACACAATTAAGATTTTATTTGTGGTGTAATTTCATTATAATTAACATTATGTAATTGGAGAAAGATGGTGTTTGCACCTCTTCCTGGAAGATGTTTTTTAAACCACTGGCAGAAAGGAGATTAAATAGTAAATGAAGACCTATTTATTGAAAATTGTTTCTGCATCCTGTGTTCCTGGATTCATTTGTTTGTTTCACAAACCACAGTTAATTTAGTAAGGAAAATAAGCAATATGCTTAACAAGCATTCTAAGCAAATTTGTTTGCACTGCTCTGAAGTATAATAGCTGAACTTTTGATATTTGCAATTTAGAATACTGCTAAAAAGATCTGTAAATGAAAGGTGCTCAAATGGCATACACAAAATGTTTCTTTTTTCCAAAAATTACCAACAGAATTTAAAGTTAAGCAAATGGTTTTATATCTATTATTATATATATAATATAACATAATGTATTTTGTATTTAGAAAAAGGAATTTTAAATTTATTGCAAGTTACTTATTTTTAAAAACACATTGACCAAATAATTATATAATAAATTTGTGCAAATTTATATAATATTCCTCTAGCTAAGGAATTGGCAATCTATGGCCCATTGGCCAAATTTGGTTCTCTATTTCCTTTTGTATTACCCCCAACCTACAAATGGCTTTATATTTTTAGATGGTGGGGAAAGAAAATCAAAAGAGTAATATTTTATGACATATTAAAATTATATAACATTGAAATTTCAGTGTCCATAGTAAAGTTTTATTGGGACTTAGTTTCATTTATTTGTTTATGTATTGTTAATGACGCTTTTGCCTTGCAAGGGTATAATTTAATAGTTCTGGTGGAAATTGTATGGCTTAAAATGGTGAAAATATTTATCACCTGGCTCTTTACAAAAAAGCTCGCAGAACTCTGACCTGGCAAATAAATGAAATGATATTATCAATTGTAATAGTTATTGCAGGGACAAAGGCCCATGACCCCTTAAAGGTTTGCTGAAAATTACTGACAGGAGGCAGATAGATTGATAAGAGAAAGACATACACGTTTATTTAATGTGTAACCACAAGTGTTAGCATAACGACCCAAGGATACAAGGAGAGATTGTTAAATTTATGATTAGATTCAATAAAATATGAACAGCCATGTAGACATGTGACTGAACAAAAAAGATGTGATCTAATGGTATCAGACAGAGTGGGGCAATCCAGCATGGGCTGTCTGTCTACAGTCTTGGCCTCTGACCAGCATCTCTTCCTTCTGGGTTTGGGGCAGGATCCTCACTAGAATAGGTCATAAAGACCTATAGTCAAACAAGATAGGTCAGATGATTTCTTTCTTTTTTTTCCCCCCATTGTTTTTTATTGTTTGGAGTTCATTAAGGGCACAAAGAATTAGGTTACACTGATTGGTTTGTTAGGTAAAGTCCCTCTTAAAATTGTGTCACAACCCCAAGAGGTGTGTCAAACACCGTAACCACCTTCCCCTGCCTTCCACCTTGAATTAATTTAGATTGTCTCCTGGCTTCATATTAGAACCGAGTACATTGGATTCTTGCTTCTCCATTCTTGTGATACTTTTCTAAGAAGTATGTGTTCCAACTCGATATGTGTTCCTTATGATAAAATGATCTTTTCTTTTTTTCTGGGTAGATACCCAGTAATGGGATTGCAGGATCAAATGGAAAGTCTAATTTGAGTTCTTCGAGGATTCTCCATACTTCCTTCAGATATTTTTTTTTCTTTTCTTTTTTTTTGTGCTTATGCCTTTATTTCTTTACCAATTTTTTTTATTAAATCATAGCTGTGTACATGAATGCAATCATTGGGTACAATGTGCTGGTTTCACATACAATCTAAAATAGTTTCATCAAACTGGTTAACATAGTAGATAACAAACTAATTTTAGGTTCTATGGCTGGCTCTCAGGGAAAATGAGTTCTAGCTTTTATGATACACCTTGGGAAAGAGGGATTCTGGTTATATGGCTAGTAGTAGGAAAGAATGGGACTGGGAGACAGGAAAACAAGAGAAGTTCAGAGGAAAACTTCTGCTTCTTAGTCCTTTATATTGGTGTACCATTTTCTGAGCCCCCAAATATATGTTATTTCTGATCTTTCAAATGACTACAATATAGATATATAATTGTCATAATTTTATAGATCAACAGACAGGTTCAGATGATTAAGTGATTTACTTATTTAGACTAGGGTTTTGGAGAAAATCTTTAAAGCAACATCTAATATATGTATGTGAATGACTGTTAGAATTTAGACCTATTCTAAAACAGCATTGTCAATTGTATTCCCTGCACTCTATTCCAGTATTTTTATAGTTTCATGTCTTAAGTTTAAATCTTTTATCCAGTGAGAATCAATTTTTGGTAATGGGGAAAAGTGTGGATTTGCTTTCAGTCTTCTATAGGTTGTCAGCCAGTTCACCCAGCACCATTTGTCAATTAGGGAGTCTTTCCCCCACTGAACAAATGATGATAAGTGGCTGGGTTCATCTCTTGGTTCTCTATTATGTTCCATAATTCTACCTCTCTGTTTTTGTGCCAGTACCATGCTATTTTGATCACTACAGATTTATAGTATAGCCTGAAGTCTGGTAATATGATACTTCCTGATTTGTTTTTATATCTAAGTAATGCCTGGGAGAATATTTTATGAGCAGGACCCCCGGGAAATTGAAGCAAAACCAAAAATTTATTACTGGAATCTGATCAAATTAAAAAGCTTCTGCACAGCCAAGAGCGCAGTAAGTAAAGCAAACAGAAAACCTTCAGAATGGGAGAAGATTTTTGCAGGTTATGCTTCCAACAAAGGTCTGATAACTAGAATCCACAGAGAACTCAAACTAATTAATAAGAAAAAACAAATTATCCCATTTCTACATGGGCGAAAGACTTGAACAGAAACTTCTCTAAAGAAGATAGGTGCATGGTGTACAAACACATGAGAAAAATGCCATCATCTTTAATCATCAGAGAGAAATGCAAATCAAAACCATTTTGAGATATCATCTAACTCCAGTAAGAGTAGCCCACATCACAAAATCCCCAAACTACAGATGTGGATGTGGAGCGAAGGGAACACTTCTACCCTGCTGGTGGGAATGCAAGCTAACATGACCTTTTTGGAAAGAAGTTTGGAGAATACTCAAGGAACTAAAAGTAGACCTACCATTCACTCCTGCAATTCTTCAATTAGGTATATACCCCAGATGATCAAAAATCATTTTACAATAAAGATATTTGCACCAGAATGTTTATTGCAGCCCAATTCATAATAGACAAGACATGGAAACAGCCCAAGTGTCCATTGACCCATGAATGGATTAATAAATTATGGTATATGTACACCATGGAATACTATGCAACCATAAAAAGATGGAAACTTCACATCTTCTATGTTTATCTGGATGGAGCAGGAACATATTCTTTTCATAAAGTATCTCAAGAATGGAAAAAAAATGTATCCAAGATACTCAATACCGCTATAAAATCAATATACAATCACCTATACATTCATAAGAAGGATAAAACTTAACTTGGTCCAGAAAGTAGGAGGAAAGAGAAGAGAGAGGGGAGGAGGGGAGAAAGGCCGAGAGGAGAGAGGGTATTTGGGGGGACCTAACCTAATGTGCATAATGCAATCTTACATTTCAAAACTATTAAGAAAAGAGTATAATTGTCTTACCACAACAAATAAGTAAGTGATTTAATGGATGTGTTAAATCAGTTTAATGTAAGCATTTCACATTGTATATCACATCCATACACTGTACCCCAGAAATGCATCAATTAATAAAGTTATGATTTAATAAAGAAAACAAAAAAGCAAAACTGAAAAGTAGGCTGTTAGTATCTCAGAGATGGGGCCCAGGGGGGCACAAGGGAGATCATCATTCATTTTCTTCTTTTAGTCCTCAAATTTCCTATAGTCCAAATTGATGATTTTTATAATCAGCCCCCCAAAATCAAAAATTAAAGATTGTGGTGGCTGAAAAGAAATAAAAGCATCATTGTAAGTCTTTTGAAAATAGGATTGTCTTCTACCACCTCTTAATAATTATTACATAGGAGTAGGTTGATTAATTTGAACATGATCATTCAGAATGTATAGCTTGAGCTTTGGACATCCCAATTAGTACACAGTTTCCTATTAAGGGGAAGTCAGTGATTCCTTTTGATGGTAGATAATAGAATCATTTTTCTGTGTCTATGTGCATTGTTTGCCTTTGATTTGCATAAGAAGGGTTACAAATTAGTGCAAGTTTATTTCGAGGACTCAAATACAGCAGTTTTGTGGAGTTGGCCTGTAGGTTCTTTGCTTGAAACTCCTTGATTTTTTGTGGGAAAACAAATGGCAAAGGTGATGGTAGTTCATGGTAAGAGTTTATTGAACCAGGTTTATGACAGGAGTTGAGAAGTTATTTATGCATTACATTACTTATCTCTTAATCACCCTTGCAGAACTATAGCACCACAATAAATGATTATTTCAGTAGGATGTGGTGATAATGGATTTTGGATGTTATATAAAAATGGTTTAAGAGGAGGTCCACTTCCTAGGATATTTAGCCTAACTTTAAGCCCGGTAGAAGAGGGAACCATTGTATTTATTGAAGAGCTTCCAGAAATCCAGTGTTAAAATATTGTTTAATGATACCTGTTAGATAAACTACATTTCAGTTTTTAGAGGACATTAAGTTTATTAAATGGACCCTTCCCTGAGGATCAAGGCTGTAATTATGCAGTGTTAAATATCAGAAAAACAGCTTAATATTCATATAGCTGTCTGGATATTTGAAAAATCTAATCTTTTAGGCTTCTTTAGACATAGCTGAAAGATGATAATCTAGTGGTTTGATGGCAGAGTCTATGTCTTATAATATCTTTATATCCATACATGAGTAAATGTTAGCTAAATATTATTATTTTAGCTAATATTTACCGAGCACTATGTGCCAGAAATCGTGCTAGTTTTTATAGTCAATACCTTGTTTACTTGTCAAAGAACCTTGGTGAAAAATTATTAATAATCATTAATAATTCATTCCAGTTACAGGGTTTACAGGGCTATAAAAAACAATAAAAGTATTTGAAATTAACATTCAAGTATCTCTGACTTAAAGCCTGAGATCTTTTCCACTATGCTGTGTTGTAAAGCATATTCCAAATGTTTGAATGTGTGAGTACATGAGAGGCTGTCAGTTGTTGTCAGGAAAACATCATTATCCTGGAATGCCCATCTGTTCCAAACCTAAATTTCTCTACTCTTAATTCTGCAACTGTGGTCAGCATTATTAAGCTTTTGTAGAAATCAAAACTCTATTTACTTGTTTTGAAAATGTATAGTTTTCAAATAATCCCAGTTATTCCTTATGATTGAACAGATCAGCAGCCACCTGCCCTACACAGCAGTGTGACTAGCAGCACAGGTGTGGTATTTTTGCTCCAATTTAGATGGCTTACAAAGAAAGACTCAGTTTTCTAAATGCCTTTGTTGATAGAAAACTAAATATTGACACTGCCTCAAGTGCCATAGAGAATACAACTTGACAAGCTCTCGTGTATACCTTACGTGATTTTCACAGCAATGCCGTTGGTCACATGGACAACAGACATTTTATAACCAAGAAGGGGACAGCTAAGAGAAGTTTTAAGTGATCTGCCCAAGTATCATAGCTGGAAACTCAAACCTTTTGACTTACACACCATGCTGACAAGTGCCTGGCTTTGAGAAGGCAATACTGGGACTCACATAATGGAAATGAGCCATGTTTCCCACCCTCTATGAAGATAGGATTGTATAGATATAAGGTTCTTCCCTTACAGAGACTGACTTTGTCACATGAACCATCAAAACACGCACAGGTACATATAAAGGAACACGTAACATGTACATTTATCTTGGATAATGATGCTCTGATTTTATACTGTCCCATGAAATGTGATATGAGTCACAAAGGTAACTTCAACTTTTTCGGTTGTCA
The DNA here is from genome assembly GCA_963573935.1 of Arctocebus calabarensis. NCBI lineage: Eukaryota > Metazoa > Chordata > Mammalia > Primates > Lorisidae > Arctocebus > Arctocebus calabarensis. Next base: position 5,783 of record CAUYON010150855.1, on the reverse strand, counting down.
TGGTAAAAAGCAAAGTGAAACAGGTGAAATGCATGTTAATACTTCATTTTAACACAACATGTCCAAAATATTATAATTTCAGCAGTACCAATATTAAAACAATTGCAAATGAGATATTTTGCATTAAGTTTTTCTAGTAAATCTTCAGTTTGTGTTAATACTAGCCACATTATAACTTTTCAGTAATCACCTCTGGCTAGAGGTCACCAGTTTAGTGCAATCCAGCTTTCATGTGTAGGCCGAGAGAGGCTCTGAGAGAAAAGGGAGAAAGCTTTTCCAACTTCTCCGTATATCTTGTCATTCAGATAATCTCCTTTATGTTTAAATGTAAGTGTTTATGTAAATGTCTTTTCAGATTTTTAACCTAACTGGCTAGTCATTTCACTGTTTGATATTCAACCCTCTGATAAAGAGTTTCTATTTTCAAGAGTTATCCGAGGAAGCAGAGAAAGTAAATACATAAACATGACTCCAGTGATTGGAACAAAATTAGAAGATTCTCGAGGAAAAATTGTTGCTATAATTTAAGAAATGTACCTCAGTAACATCCAAGTCTCATGAGATGCAAATTGTTTAGTTTGGCTTAATGTCAAATGAATGTGCTTTTTCTTTACTTTTTCCTCCTCTTTTTATTATTTAACTTAAAATGAATGACTGATGATTGAAATATAATTTAACTAAAGAAAGAAAAGAAAAAGCCAGTAATTATTTAAACTACACTTTAACTCATTCAGTCAACTATGTACTGATAAAATTATGATAATGTGATCCAGATTACAAGGATTTTGGTATTTTTCCATAGTCTTTTAGGTACTTATTATTGCATTAGAAAACATTCCAATAAAATTGGCATATAAGGTTATATAAAAGTGTTCTCAACTGACAAGGCTTACCAGACAGCATTTAAATATCATGTTTTAAATGTAAATCTATGTAGCGCACACATATATTTTTTTCAAATATTCAAGAATATGATTCTTCTCTGAGGCTTGTCTGAAATTTTATAGTATTTCCTAGAAGAACTTGGTCACATCCCAGTCATTCCCATCAATGATAATATAAACAATGACATAAACAACAACTAAGATTTCAAGACCGTATTCCTAGCAGAAATATTTCCAAGTTAAAGAAAATGTACTTTTCACTTTTTTGTAGATATTGCGAAATGACCCTACAAAGAGTTTGTGCTAATGAATCCACTCAGCAAAATGTATCTGACCGCATTTATTGATAGTCTAAAATTTTGAATCTTTGGCAATTCCAGAGTCAGAATACATTGTGTGAAAATATTTGTTTTCATTTGCATTTTTTGTTATCATTAAGATAAAATCTTATTCTTAGTTGTGTCACGTTCTACATCTCACTAACAGTGAAGGACTGACCAGGAGATTAGCAAGTTGTAAATAAGATGAATTTATAGGTTAAAAAATCATAAGGAAAAGTTGAATTGCATGAAAAGATACAAGCACTTTTGACTCTGGAAGACAGATTCTATTTTTATGAAAAGCCCCTCTTCCTCGTGAAATTGAGCACTTTTGACTGAAATCAGTTTGCACATTAAGAAGTTGATTAATAGGGAACCTGTTAGGAATATTCAAACCATCCAAGCATGGCTAGCAGCTCTTGCTGCTACGATTATATTTTTAGACTAAATGGGGGTCAGACTGAACAGTCTTAAGATATGACAGCTCTTAAACATATACTCAGAGAAACCCCAAAGGGATGCCAAAAATTGACAGGGTTTTATTTTTACATACCAGATCCTTAACTGTTTCAGATCTGAAATCTCTTGTTGACTTTTCACTCAATAAAATCATATTGCTATTGAGTATTTTATTGTCAGTAGATGGCATTCTCGACTGAAAATGTACTTTATGACTCCACCTTGTGGCCTCTGCATAACCTTTTAAGTGGTTGATTAAAAAGCCTTTGCCTCTTTTTGTTTTATTGCAGAGTTGTGATATATTCTGTGTTCTCCCTCAAGGCTATATGCACTAATTAGCATATAGACAGCTATTCTGAATTAGGCCAATATAAATCAGTATGTAGTATTTCATTTAGGAATAATACCCACTTACCTAAGGATTATCTCTAGTGAATCGGGACATGAATAGATGGTTTGAGAAATAAAATGCTTTGGGAATCTTGGGACCATTTTCTAAATGCTTATTTTAGTGCCCCCCCCCCCCATTTAACAAAGCAACAATATGATAGAATTCTAAAATGGTAGATTTATTCTAGAAATAATAGTTATTATTAGTTGCAGGGTCATGAAGCTTATCTAGCTTACCCTTCTAACTTTGTAGATGAAAAAGTAAGTTCATTATACAAAAATCTTTTTCAAGAAAGTCACTGGAAAAGTCTGCACTTTCTAAATGAGTCCAGTGAGTTCTACTTTCTCAGAATTATTTGTGCCTTATTAGAATAAGAAGTGAAATCCACAGTAAAAGATAGAAGAAAAGCAAACAAAAAGTCACCTGGAAAATCTACATATACAATTAGTATTGGTAATGTTGTTTTCACCATCCCAGTTATGCCCTATAATTCCTTAGTCTATTAAATATCTAATAGATTTTCTTTGTTTCAACTAATAATTTGTTAAGTAGTTTCTGAAATGGCAACCTACCCTTTGCCAAGAAAACCAGTAATGGATATGCATTTGAGAAGTTTTCATTGTGTCTGGCTAAGACTTATGAACTTCATCGACTTGGGGTGTTAGTTTCTGCTTATCTTATTTATAATCAGAGTTACTTACTGAGTTTGCCTTTATTCCAGAGATTGTACCAACAAATCTTTGATGGAGATCTATGCTGATGATTCTAGTGAGAAAATTCATTAAATATCCCTTTATGGAGCTGACAAGATTGGGCATAATACCTAGAATTAGGAAAAAGTACAGTTATTTTCTTTAGCATGAGACTTATGCATTGTTGATTGCCTTTGCTATAAAGAAATTTTACTGTAATCCTTATCAGTTTCTCCAAAAGAAGCTTGAGCATTTATCAGTGTGATTTTCATAACGAGCATATTGGACTAGCATTTTCTTTCTCTCCTCCTTTTCTCTTGCTTAGTAAGTAGCACTCATCTCTCTGTCAAAGGGGCATGTGATTGTATTCCTGGTATTTGCTCACTCAGAAAAGATTCGCTTTATGCTAAATGGAGACCAGATACTTGCCTTTATTGTTACTTGAAGCTTTGACAAAATCTATTCGCTTTCTTTGAACAGTATTGCCTCAAGTTTATTTTCTTGGGGAAAAAAGGCCATAGTTGTTTAGAAAAATTGAGTTCTCATTTATCTTGGCTTATCGGTGATACAGAGAAAATCTGCTGTCTCAGAGTTCACAGAAGAACAAAGTGGAAGAAAAGACCCGTAAGTCTACACATTTCAGAAACAAGAAGGATTCATTTTTGCCTGTTCTATTTGTCTTTTGAATAGAGTTTAAAACGAATGATTCTTGTGAATATTTGAGATTTAATGATGCAAACATTATCACCCTGTATGTTTTTTTAAGTATGAAGGCTTTTGCATTATTAGGATAACCTGAACACTGTTTCAAGATGTTTATTACTATGGAAATTAACTTTGATGCAGTTGCAAACACAGAGCTTCAAATACATGTCCAGGAAGGGAATATCTCAGCTGATTTTTCAATATGCTATAGTAAATATTTAAAATAAATCTGTCAAAACTTTGAATAAATTAATAAGTTTTATTTTTTATTTTTCTTTTTCAATAATTCCTATGATTCATTTTATAAATCTTTGAACCTTTCTCTCTGCTTAAAATAAGATTTCTCCCCTGTGTCAATTGCATAGTGCATTAACTTGTCATTAAGAGGAGCTCTGCTGTCCTACATAATGAACACATGATTACGTGTTTAGATTAATGGTTACTATGCCAACTAAGATAACTAGATTTCAGTAAAATGATCTCACTAGATTTTAAATTCTGGTAACTTAGAAATAGCAGGAGCATCTATTATTGTTACCGGAATTTCTTTCTTCATTAGGTGCTTGGTCTCAGGGATTCAAAGAATGTACCCTCGGACCACAGATCAGTGGTAAGATAGGATTTTATTAGACAGAAAGGAATACAGAAGGAGTAAAAAGCATCAGAGCTTCTGGGAGAGGGAAAGACCCAAGTGGGGAGTCCCTGTGTGGGCTCTTTGTCTAGGGGTATTAGGTCTTGAGAATTATACTTAGCCAGGACTTGGCAAATGGAAACATGTTTTGAACATTTCTCAGGGCATAAAGTCAGGGAAATTCCCTAGGCCTAGGAAAACTGGAGTCCCTTGTTCAGCCTTGAATGGGGAACCCTGTATTATCATTATGCATGGTCTTGAGGTAATTCATTTATTTACTATCATTTATTTCATGCTAAGTAATTAATTTATTAGTACGTAATACCCAGGTTTTCAGGGGCAACTCAGAGAGGCATTGTTCTAATAGCTGGAATGCAAATATGAGCACCCTCCTTTTTCAGTGCATGTACTGTTTAGTTGAGGAGATCGTATGCCAACCTAAACTATAGTGCAGAAAGAAATGGGGTAGCAGATGCAGCTGTGAACCATCTTAAGTCAGTGAAGAAGTGCTTAGGAAATTGAGATTGGTCAAACTGACTTTTGAGGGATGTTAAGCAAGTGATTCTTTAGGTACAAGGTAGTATATATTATACATGGTTTTACGAACATACCATGTAGCAGTAACACGATCCTCATGGAGTTATAGGATGATCTCATTGGGAGCATTTGATAGGTGTGTACCTTCTGAATCACTGCTGAGACTGTAATTTGACAACACGGATATGTATGTAGGGAAGAAGTAGTTTTGTGTTAGTCTTCAGGAAGCAGTGAGCATTTTTAGGTCATTATTTGATCATCTACTTTTTCTTTGGGGGCTCAGGAATACTCTTTTAAGTATTTTCCACAGAAATGTAACGTGGACCATGCAACAGAAGAAAAGACTTACTGGGGCTGACAGGCTGTGCAGGACGCCTCGTGTTCCCAGCCTGTGCAGCCACCATTTCTGGGCTCTCGGGCCTCCAGTTGTCAGCAGGGAAGTCTCCACCACCTTCGACCTCATCAGCACTATCAGTATGGTGGTGAGTCGGGTTGCACTGCTGTGATTCGTCACCTTGTCCTAAAGTTATACCCTGACTTAATGCCACACTTGCATACTGAAAAATGCAATATTTTGATTAACTTGCTTAAGGAATATAACAAAAATCACAACATTCTGATTTTTTTTGGTCATTGCAATGATCTTGCGTGGAAGATGAGAAAATTCTTGAAGAGAGCAGACATTGAAAATAGGACCAAACCAGGGGTCATAATGATGCGATGAGAAAGAGACTTTTTAGTCTTCCTGAGGACTTTAAAAAATATGTTCTGTTTCCACTGGATGCCTTGGCTGATAGCTGAAAGAGTCCTCTCTTATTTGGTCTGCAGAATCCTTTGACTGGAAAGTGACCCATGAGAAACTGAAGCATGGAGGAACCTAAAAACCCTGGGTTCTGAGTGTTTGTTGGGCAAAGCCTTTAGTACTACCTCTCCTGTACCAACAAACCTGACCGCTGCCATGTTCCTCCCCTTTGTTTTTTTTTTTTTTTTTTAGTAGAGACAGAGTCTCACTTTATCACCCTTGGTAGAGTGCCGTGGCGTCACACTGCTCACAGCAACCTCCAGCTCTTGGGCTTAAGCGATTCTCTTGCCCCAGCCTCCCGAGTAGCTGGGACTACAGGCCCCCGCCATAGCGCCCGGCTATTTTTTTGTTTTTGCAGTTCG